>LBNU01036646.1:0-13235 GCA_014162995.1 Artemisia annua | reverse complement strand
ATGCACATGGGCTGTATAGAAGTTTTCATAGCGTAATATTCGGCATTTATTTTCGTCATTTTATATTTAAGTTGTCATGGTGTCACACATTTGCTAAGCTTTATACGTATTTAAAATACTTTATTGAGTTACACATGGGCTATATATAAGTTTTTATAGCGTAATCTTCGGCACTTATTTTCGTCATTATATATCTAAGTTGTGATGGTATCACATTTCTAAGCATGACACACATTTAAAAAAGTTTATTGACATTAAAAGAGTATATGTGAAGAGACTTTTTTCAAGATGTTACATTGAAAAGAGTCTCTTCACATGTAATTTTTTAATATGTATAAGTTAAATAAATTATTTTAAATATGAAGCGATGCCATTAATGTTGGAGACCTTTTATATTCATCCCCGTGCGATGCACACAGGTTTGGACTGCCTCAGGACTCATGCAATGCACACATGTTGGATCTAATTGTTTTTTTCGTAATGTTCGGGACTAATTTTCGGTTCATGTTTGAAACTCTAATTTTTTGCGAAAGACGGACTTCGTTGTTCAAATAAATTATATTATTAAAAGCGAACTATAAAACAAATTTCCTTTTTAACAAAACTATAAAAACATAAAACATTAAAGTAATTAGTATATTCAAGAGTATAAATTATAACTCATATAATAAAAAATCAGATCCAATGACCCAAGTCCGAATCATAAACCCACTCCAATCAATCAATAGACCCGACATTTAACTAAACACAATTTTCTTCTTCTTTATATACTTCTTTGATTTAAAAGATTCTCATTGTTAAGATGATAGCGTGAAAATATTTTTATTATATTTTCATTATATACTACCATTTTCAATATGTAACATAGACATAATTTACACAGTCATATCAAATATCAAAGTCACGCAATATTCCAAGACATTTAATTAAGAAAGTGACATTAACACACCGCAAGACAAAAACTACATTAAAAGCAAAAATATTAAAATGCACCAACAAAGTGTAGTAATAATTATTGACTAAAAATTGAATGCTCGTCACATTATTTTCAATAAACTTACTTGCTAACAAATCAATAGTATTAACCCGTTTATCGGTATTACATGAAGTAAAATATTGCATCTTTAATTTGTGACGTACTATTAATATGAATGCTAAGTATTCATTCCACCGGTGGCCGTGGCGTTGTTTTTGTTGTTGTTGTTGTTCTTGTTGTTGTTGTTCATTGGCCTTTTGCATGTTTTGTTCTTGATACAATTTTTGTGACTTCTCGATCTATTTCTTTAATGCTTCTTGACGCGCTGCAAAAAACAATTAGATATAGTTGATCGTTAGTAACTTAAATACAGTTAATCAATATATTGCATTTTTGATCAAAGTAAAAATGTTCGTGCATGTTCCACTTAATTGATAAGACAACGATGTGTAGGATCTCTTAAACCATTAGAGAAGATGATATTACTACCAAACCTCCTAAGCACCATCTTTATGTCCTACGTTGTTACACACACAAAACACACGTGAAATTTACATAAAACAATATAAATCAATATGCTAAATAAGTAAGACGATATGATGCTTACTTTACCACCATAATAAGTTGTCGCCCAATGTGCATGTGGTGTGGAGGAAGTTGTGGTTTGTTGTGTGTGATTTTTGACACATTATATAGTTGATAAAATATTTGTAACTCATGGACGGGAAGGTAAAAAGATTAACCACTAATTGATGTGTTTAATTTATGCATTCATGACATTTTTGGTTTGTATTCTTTGAGGTTTAGAGATGGCTTGAAACATGTTGTACTGTACAAACTTTTGTGCACGATTACTCATGCAAAACATATTGTGCCGTACAAACTTTTGTGCACAATGCCTCTTGCACATTAAATTAAGCAGTTCAATCTTTAGATAGTATAGAAGATATACCTTTCATGTTGCTTAAACTACCTTGTACCGTACTACAATTTGTGCACATATCCTCTTGCACATTAAATTAAGCCACCCAATATTGTGTAATTGATATACTTTTGATGTTGCTTAAACTACCTTGTATCGTACAAATTTTTGTGCACAAATCCTCTTGCACATTAAATTTAGCCACTTAATTATTCAATTACTCGAATCACTAATTCCAGCTCCTATGTACTTACCCTTATGCATGACTATTAAATCAATGTACTAACACATGAAGCCTCCATATTTCACTTTCAATTCATGAAACATTTATTGTGGGCACTTTGCATTTATAAGACTACTTAAGCTTTATATAATATAAGATTGGATCATGCATGGAGATTATGTTTTTTTATTGCATGTTTTGGCTATATTTTCTGATAAAGACGTATGTATTTATACTTTGTACTTTTGTCGTATGATGTGTTATTTTTGGTCCTATTAGTGTCGTGGGGTAGCATTTTTAGATGTGCTAATTGTTGGAAGTTTTGATATATGTATATTTTCTTGGTGCATGATATTTGCAGGCAATATTGTGTTGGTTGTAGAATTGACGGAAGGGTTAAATAAGACACTTGAGCACTAGAGAGAGGCACTAGAAGATAATAGCTTATGGGTAAGCTAAGAGAAGACAAAATATCTAAGATGTGATTTCGGTAGGAATGAGACCGTCCACAACGAAGAAGTGGATATACGTATCGAAGACTAGATCCTACAACCAAATAAGTCTTTTAGATATTTGGGTTTGGTGATACACAAATCAGGGAGGATAGACTATGACGTACCTCACCGTGGGTTAGAACAGGTTAGGTGAAATGCAGCGCGGCCTTAGAAGGACTTTGTGATCGGAAAGACCCTCTAAAGCTAAAAGGAAAAATTTTTAGGGTTGCAATTAGACCAACTATGTTGTACGGGTTAGAGTATTAGCCGATCATGAAAGCTCAAGCCAACGGGCTGGAAGTGTCGGAGTTAAGGATGCTAAGGTGGCCTTATGGTAACACCATGTTAGACGTGATTCCGAATGGAGTTTTTAGAACAGTATTTGAGGTTGAAACTATAATCCATAATATGGGGGAGCGACGCTTGAGATGGTTTGGACATGTCAAGAAGAGACCACAAACAACGCCACTAAGGAGAGTCGAAGCTTTGATAGTCGACGATTTGATGAGAATGGGTAGACCAAAACTTAGGTAGGAGTATAGACTTAAACATGACATGAATGAACTTCTCTTGTCCGAGGACACGACTTCTGATAGGATTGCGTGGAGAGATAGAATTAGAATAGGAGGTTAGACGAGCTAGGTTGTTTTTTTTCGGTTTTGAGGTAGTTTTTTTGTGTTTAGCAATTATAAGCGTCTCTTAATAATTTAGCAAATTGTGTTTTAGGTTTAGAGTTCCTCAGATAGTTCCCTATAGGAATTTTTAAACGATAAGTAGCCTCATTGTTCTAATAGCTTCAGAAGAAAGTATATAGCGTAGCCCATACCTAGATCTTCGCTGCTCTATTAGGTCTTGGATCTATTTTGGCTATTAGGTCCTTTTTTTTATATGCCCTGCTCGTTATGCGTTTATGCTTATGCTTCTCTCCTTTTTTGTCTCTTTGTGCTCGTTATGCATTTATGCTTGTATGGTTTCATGTTTATGTTTATCCCCCCCTCCCTTTTGTCTCTTTGCGCTTTGTATATTATCCTATGTTCGCATGCGGTGTTTGCTTATATGTTGTTTTGCGTTTACTTGGTCCATAATTATGTATGCTTGTAGCCCCTTTTTATCATTTGTCGTTATTAATTTACTTATCCTTGTCTTTGCACATATTCACACATGCACTTATTTTAGCAAACATGCACACATTACACTTGTCGGAGGGCTTTCTGGAATCAGTCTCATTTTTTGGGTTTACCCTGAGGTAGGTGTAGGATCTGTGTACATTACACCTTCTTTATACCCCACTCCGATGGAATTGAGTATGTTGTAGTTGTCTAGTGTGGTAATTCTTATTATAAGAGCAGGCATATAGTAACAAAAATGAAATGCAAAAAGTGGCATACATTGATGTAGTTTTGTGTACATGATGTGTTTGCGCGCTCGTACATTAATGTTCATGTCTAGCGCCTACTACGACAACGAAAACAAATATAAGCATGGTTTACCAAGAATCTTGTCACACAATACTAAATATCGGATCTTAGGATGATACGTAAACAACAATCTTAATAATTACATTTGCATTATCTAACACCCCTAATCATGCATGCTTTAACATTTAACAAATAGATATATCCATCTTAAAAGTGCCATTCACTTGGATGGTGGAGGTCCAAAAGGATCCATGAGGTCCATTTTTTTGCAAACACTGGTCCCAATATAAAGAAGTTAAAGGAGGAAAAAAAGGAACATACGGTAAATATTAAAGGGGGTTCTTCCTTTCATGGGACATGAGAGTATGAGACTAATGGCTTCTTTTAAGCTTTCCCACTTTCTCTCTTGGAGGCAGTGTATTCACAAAACATGCTCATGCTTTCTTATTTTAGATATTTTCAAATCAGTTATAATACTATACGTTTTGCCCATTTTCATGAAAATGAGATTAAAGAAAGAATATCAATAAACTTTTAGAAACATTATCTATATATGAGAAAATGATGGACGATATGCGCTTATGTTTTTTAGGAAACAAAATTTATTTACAGATTCTATTGACTCTAAGGCTATGTTTGGCGACAGGTAGCAGTAAGCAGTAAGCTGTAGCAGTAAGCAGTAGCAGTAAGCATTAGTTGCTTGTTTAAAAAACGTGCTTGGTAACGTAGCTGTAGCTGTAATTATAAAATGTAAAATTACGTAAAATGGCATATACTTATGAATGAATGTTATTTTTTAAGGGTAAATTAGTAATATTAAAAGTAAAACGCTAGCGGTATATTGGAAAGCTTCTTTAAGAAGCATTAAAATTGCAAGCTTTTTGAGGTGTTGTTAAACGCTAGCAGCAGTGTTGCCAAACAAGCGTTAAGACTGGAACGCTTGTCGCTTGTCGCTTACCGCTCTTAAACGCTTCCAAAAAGGTGTTGCCAAACATGACCTAAATGGAAGCAATGTGAAAGTCCAGGTGGCATGATCACGCTCCAAGCGCCAAGTCGTCAACCACGACCACAACACCGTCTTCAGGGACGAAACATAGAAATGACTGTGGGTTGTGGCTCCCCAAAAATTTTGATTATATGTAAATTTTATACACTTTTATATATGGTTTTATTTATATACAAAAATTTTAGCATAGTGTATATCTGCCCATCTAAAATAAATATTTTTCAATTTAGACCCTCCACCAACAACGTTCACATTCCGTCCTGCCCATCTCCCACGGCCTAACCCGAAAAGCTAATCTCCTTCATCTTTTGTGGATAAAGTGTGAGCACATACGCTCCACCATTCACCAAGGTCATCAACTACACCTCCGCGTACTTTAACGGAGTAGTACATATAATTTTCCTTAGCGAAGGATGGATTATTTTATAACGTCAAACAAGTAATAGACTATGCACATGATTTACGCGTAACAGTTATGCATTGTGCATGTCAATCATTTTAATACTTGTAACATATGTCTAATGGCTTGTGTCATGTTAACTTCAGACCTGTTAAATGATATGTGTTAAGTAATGCATAAAAATTGTTAGGTTTACGCAACTCACTCAATTATTTAACCAAGTTCGGGTTAGATTTTCCTGACATGTCCAACAATCCAAACACGACCCTAGTTGACATCTTAGTCTTTACTTTTTGAACTTTGATAACATGAGAATGCCAGAATGGATCAAAGTGTTAAGAGCTTTTGGTGGAAAAAGATCGAAATAAAAATGCTAAAAGACAAGGGTTAAAAAATACTTTATTGAAAAATATAGGATAGTAGTGTAATAGTGTGTATGAAAAGGGGCAAGACTTTAAATTGGTGGTTTGCTTTGACCAATAGTAGCATAGGGTCTAACGCCTGTCAGAAGCCGAATTTGCCCTACCGTTGGAATAGTTGTTTTTATACTGCTCCAACTAACGCCTTTCTTCTTTTCCTTCTTATTTTTGCCAATAGATTCTTATTCCATCATGTGAATGCATCGAAAATAATACGACTACACTACTAAACAATTAACTTTTTGTTACTCATTTTTGGAAATGTTACAGTAAAAATGACTTAATAGTGTGGTTGGGTTATAATGACCCTCTCTAGTTTTTTATTCCGACCCCCTTATTATTATTATTATTATTTTTTTATTATTATTATTTTTTTTTATAATTTTGTTTATGTCAAAAAACTATAAACCTGAAAATGCGGAACAGAAAATATAAAGTTTAATATGTCAAACGTTTAAAACTGTCAGAAATACGAAACAGAAACTGGAAAAAAAAACTGTGCTGCACTGTAAATAATGGCGGACAAAGGGGACAAAAAGGACACCCTACCTCCATAGGAAGGGTTCTTATAACATCACCCTAATATTGTCATTGAGTTGATATCTATATTAGACTACGTCAGTGTCAAATCGCCATTTAACATACAATCAAACTCATCATCAAACACCTTGCCCCTTTCTTCTTATTAGGCTAGTGACAGTGGGTCGTAAATCATCGGTTGGCAATATGGGTTGACCGATATGTAGATTGGTTGCCTCCACTGTGGAGCAAATTGCCAATATCGGTCGTCGGCTTGTTTTTTTGAAAATGGGTCGAGAATTCGACCGACTTTGAGCACACTTTATTCACACAAAAAAGCTTTAACATTTCCAATATTAAATATGGGTCACCACTGTGAAGAGAGAGGTGAATATAGGTTGAGGAGAGAGAAAACTGAGGTGACAGCCAGAAAGATGATGTAATATGGGTCACCACTGTCACTAGCCTTAGGAAGGTTGACTGGGCACACCATCAACTTTCTCTCTCCGGCTACCTAAAGACGACTTTTAACCACACTAAGGCGACCTTCATCTTCTTTCTTTTTTTTTATTTTTTTTTATTTATTTTTTATTTATTTAATAAAATGGAAAACTAATAAACATGAAACTATAAAATGGAGAAATGACCCAAAGAGTTTAAAATAAAAATAACAAGACATACTAAGAGCAAATGGTATCGTGATGGTTTGCTGCTCGCCATTCAGACGTGACATCTCGCTACGTCTCGCTGCTTAGCTTCAACAAAGTCGCTTTCTTAAAAACAATAAAACAAAATATCAATTAAGATTATAAATACCATGAATCATTTAAACTTTTAAAGACCATTACACACATTTCATTCTAAACAACAAACAATCTACCAGCAACAGCTATAAAATGGGCCACAACTGCTAACATCCAAACATGACATAAAGCAATAGAAACAAGCAAATGATTCAATACTGCTACCTTCTGCATAATGCAATAAAGTAACAATTGTAGGGAAACGGTTACACTTTTATTAATAAAAACCAAATTACGATAAATAAAATTAACAGTAAATAAATAACAGAAAATAAATACAAAAAGAATGTAGGCATAGACATAAGACAAACTCTAATCAACGATAATTAAATTAAACAATAAACTAGTCAAAAAGACTTACTTGATCACCAAATAGAGATCAACAACGAAGTACTAAAAAGCCGAGGCAATTGTTTGACACGCTTCCCTTAAAACAGATTCGCCGTCTGTTTCTCAGGGTACAACAGCCAAACCAGTAAGTTGTAATGTCGGACATAACTAAACAGTAATTTCATCTTAAGAGATGCGTATTCATTATGTTGGAAATCAATAATATCTATTGATTTGATGTGTGTTAAACCTATGGAATTAGGGCCTCTATTTATACACAATAGACTCCCTCTAAGTTTACCCATCCAACCGATGTGGGATAGAAAATAAACTACTTTTCCACTTTAGTCATGGTACCGAATGACTAACTTTGAGACCCGATATCTCATTCACATCAACTCTATTTTGGACACATAAAGGCTCATTGCGAAGCTCTCTTCGAGGAGGACGCGAACCCACAAACTATTACTTATNATTAGGGCCTCTATTTATACACAATAGACTCCCTCTAAGTTTACCCATCCAACCGATGTGGGATAGAAAATAAACTACTTTTCCACTTTAGTCATGGTACCGAATGACTAACTTTGAGACCCGATATCTCATTCACATCAACTCTATTTTGGACACATAAAGGCTCATTGCGAAGCTCTCTTCGAGGAGGACGCGAACCTACAAACTATTACTTATATATTTGACACATACATATAAATAATTGTGTCCAAAGTTGGTCAAAAGTCATTTTTGTCAACCAATTTTCCAACAATAACAATAGGCATAACAACTTATAGCGGCATTCAAAGGCTTGGAATCCTCTCCATAATGGGAATGAGCAATGTCGGAACACACCAGTATATGGATTTGGCTTTCCGTTCGCCACTCAACATTCAACTGCTAAACGGATCGCCAAACAACCAACTTACTCCCTAGGGTTCTAGAGGTGGCCTATTAATCAAGGCATACTTTTTAATGAAAATTCTTCTTGAAGCATCATATAGAACCTTTACATCTATTTATTCCATCATCTGCACCCCAACATTAGTATGTCCAACTAACATTGCTTGACACCCTACATACAAAAAAGAACAATCTATTTACAATCGGAACAAGAATATTTATGCCTAACCTCAGATATTTAGGTACAAAATGATGTCGCATTTTTATGTGTTACATTGTTTACCATGAAAAAATTAAGACTAATCGGGTGAACTAATCAACATAGCTAAACATGTGACGAAAACTTGTGACTGCGCCGTGCACAGAACTGCCAAAATAACAACATCAGTGGTAATCGAAAAACATGACTTCGTATGTAAGAACAGATCCTTAATGAGCTTTGGAGCTCTAAAGACGACCGACAAGCTTTGGAACTCTAAAGATATAACAACACAACATATATAACAACATACTTCCACTTTGCCACAGGCAAATAAAACACAAATTATAGCACATATGATTAAACACAACTTGTAACAAGAAACGACTGCGCGTTGCCCAAAACAACAACATATGAACGACATTTGTATAAAAAATTACAGACAAACATCCATATATCCCTTATCATTTTGACTTGAGTCAATCTCGCACTCAACTATCCTACCATTTTGCCCAACCCGAAAAAAATAAAACTTCAAAGATCACTGTAGCCAAATAAAACACAGATTGTAGCACTCATGACCACATATCACACTCTAAAAGATATCAGAGGCTTAAACAAACATAAAACGACATTTAGAAATCCACTAATAACTTACAAAGTAAAGAAACAATTTTGAAATACCATTACCAACAAATAAAACATAACTTGTAACACACCATATAAAATCAACATTTATGATCACATATCAGGCTCATCACAAAGTTTAAACAAACAAAAACACATATCCACCAATCCAATAATAGTATACAACGCAACTCCAGGAAACAACCATGTATATATATATATATATATATATATATATATATATATATATATATATATATATATATATATATATATATAAGATGAACATGCTCCCTCAAAAACGCAACTCAAGAAAACAATCAAAAATTGAACAAGTTGATGGCCTATCTATAAAACAAATGACATTGGCACAACACCTATTCAATTTCTTTTACTCTAACCCCAATGACGTTTAAAAAAAAAAAAAAAACGTACTTGTGACTTAAAAGACGCCGTACCATAGCTTACCTCCTTTTGTGTCAGATCCTTTTAACGAACACCACAATAGCTCCGGAAATCTTCCACCCAACCTCACTATATAACATTTCTTGAAATGTGATAATGAAAAATATGTGGACAACATGCAACTAGCTCTAGAAATCAAGTGGCACCTCAGTTGAAAATCCACTAACAAAAATTAGGGCTGAGCATCGAATCAAAACTGAACTGAACAAAATCGAGCCGAACTGAAAACCGATTTTGTGAAAAAGATAAATCGAGAACCAAACCGAAGCGACTCAGTTCGGTCAGGTTTTGTGTCGGTTCGCTCGGTTTGGTTCGATTTAGGTGTGTTTTTCTCGGTTTTGGCACGAACCGAACCGAAACCAGAAACCATAAGTATACAGAACCGAAAACCAAACCGAATATGGTCGGTTCGGTTTCGGTCGATCCGGTTCGGCTCGGTTTCCAGTTTGGTTCGGTTTTGATCCACTTTGCTCAGCCCTAACAAAAACAACGGGAACCTTGAAAACATGTGTAGAACATGCATTGAACCCCAAAAACTAATTAAGTGGTAGTTAAGTGGAAAACCCACTATTATTTTTTCGACGTGTGAATAGTGCCGGCTTGAGCCGCGTCTCCGCAATACACTCGAGCCATACTCCTCCCTGCAACCGATCTCCCACCTGGTGGCTTCGCGACAGTGCAGGCTTCTAAGTCCTACTTCAAAAAATGTTATATGGGATCATACTTTGAACACTTTTTAGTTGATTTATTTTGGCATGATAACGGTACGTACCTAACTATTCTATAACCTAAAACAATAAGACAAAGCAGAACAATGTTGTAAAATTGTAACCTTCTTATATGATACGGAGATATGTATGTTATTTTATATACCTTGTCTCTTTGATAAAACATACTCCATAGTACATATTCTTGTCATCTTTCGTTTACTATATTTAATTTGTTATAACTAGAAACCAACATTCACATAAACCCAGAATACAAGACCAAGAAGAAGGAAATAATAGTCAAGCAAGAGGGCCTAATAGTCAAAAGTGAAACCTCATAGAGTCACATTTGTCTTGAAATTTGTCAAACTGTCAAATGGATTCTCAAAGATTTTCATCATCCAAAGGACCAATACCACGCGCAAACAAACAATAAAAAGGGCAACTTATGATATACAGTAGATTCTTTTTCTATGTATAAAGGTTTCTGTTACGTGCATAAAAGTACATTGTTTTTTCGGGAGAATACAAAGAGTTTCGACCCATATCTGTTTTTGAAGTTGGCCCATTTGAAATGAACCAGTCTAAGCCCGTTATTTAAACCCGTTCAAAATGAGTAATAGTGGTAATACAATGGTAAAGGCTTAAGATCATCCGTTTGAGGTTTCAAAAATGTTCATTCCATGCTAGGAAAGTGAGAGCTTTTGTGAAGTAGGTCGTGAGTTTAATCTCAACTCCTCAGATTTGTAAGATCGAGTCATATCCGGTCCAAAAGCCCAGTGATTTTTGTAAAGGAAAAAAAAAAAAAAAAAAAAAAAAACATTCCTTTCAAATCTTTTTATTCTAAAGGCATTTTTATATAAAAATTGAGTTGCTCAAAACATTTTTATTTTGTCTTTCTTGTATTACACATATTCCTTAGTCAATTGATGTCATTCACTGATTTGTCAGTTGTCCTTGGATTATGGCTATCTTTGTGATCTCTATATATCTTGCTTATTTAACCAATTAGCCCTTTGACCCTTACGATCTCATATCTTGTTGTGTACCTTAATTCTCACATGTTATTGACCAACCTGCATGATCATATCCGAATAATTATACCATATCATATGGACATATGGTACATCGTTTGTGACAGCATGCTCAATATTTTTAATCAGTACTTTTAGTATATTTTTATACCATATCATATGGACATATGTATATCATTTTTAGCCCCATAAGCTAATGGCTTTGGGTCCAAATCTATCAAATTACAACAACCCAAAGCATATGTATATTCTACTTGGTTCGTATATAAGTATAACTAGTAACATTTGTATACACTATCAATAACTTCGTACCTAAAAATATTAAAAAAGAATGTTCATCTGGTTCAACTAGCTTAGCACCATCCTATGCATGTGTATGCATACAATATAAAATGTGTATACATCACTTTGAATAACCAAACTAATCATGGTTGTCATTTGAAGTAGATTGACCACTTTGACCTTGACCACTCTGCCATGATCCTCTTGGAATCGCATGGTGATTATTAGGCTCAATTTCTTGATCATTTTCCATAGTGTTTACCTTTGCATCACTATCATCAACTATCTCCATCATGCTTCTTTTCTTCATAGCAAATCCCATATCTTGTAATAGAATCAACATCATCAATATCATCATCATCATTAATTGCATCTTCATTCTCATCAACTTCATCACACCACTCTCTCTGTATATATATCTTTCCACAATCTTTATTGTACGTTTTGATTAAGGTTGCTGTTTCTTACCTTAATTTTGCTACTTATATATAGAGATACAAAGATTAAGGAAGATATTAATAAAGTGGATGGTCATTTTTCATTTTTTGGGCTTTCCACTAAAGGTGGGAGGTGATAATAGTTAATGCAGGCCAAAATCATTTACACAACTAAAGTTTCTAGTGGCAACTATATTTTTCAGGAGGGGTTTAAACTTTATGTATTGGATGTTTATGAGTGTTGTCATATTGTAAATTTTGCACTGGAATTAGTAAGACACGTGGTGAGTAATGCTTTGTCTTTAAGATATATGTAGCTTGTCTCATTTATGTTCTGCCACGTAGTGACTAAGAATCCATTTTAATATCAAATGTGATCGTTTCTAACATCAATCATTGTTGGAAAACAATGTGCTAAATCTTCCTACTAAAATGCTCTGAATCTTCCGATTAACTTTTTAAAACAGTTTGCAAAAACTAAAATCCCACTAAAAAGTGTAGTTGTGATCTTTCATTCGAAGATATTTTTTTGTAGATATAGAAATTGACCTGTGATGATGTCTAGACTTAAAAAGGTTTAAGGATTGTGGTATCTCTAACGAGTAAGAAATGTTTAGGGGCATTTTAATTTTTAAGTCTAGCTTATATGGTATTGGGGTTAACAATAGTGAAATTTCCGACCTCGCTTCATTCACAGTTTGTACTCCTGTCGACGTATGTATCCGAAGGACATGAGCCGGGAGACAAATAATACACTTGTGTAATACACTTGTCCGAAGGGCATGTGCCACATGACCGTAAACCGTAAAGGTATACTTTAAGTATTGCACCATCAGTCTTTTAGTGATAATGCAATACCGGGGGACATGTTGACGTATGTGTCCGGAACGTACCGCGAGATAATGAAAAATATACTTGTTCCAAAGGCATGTGGCGGAAGACTAAGGTATACTTAAAGTTGAACCCATCAACTTCCTTTCTGATAATTGCTATACTGCGGCAAAGGGCGTATTGTCTGAAGGAAGTGCGAGAGACAAGATGCCACACTTTTTAATCGGCGAAGGGGCATGTTCCGCG
>LBNU01036644.1:47592-68114 GCA_014162995.1 Artemisia annua | reverse complement strand
GACACAAGGATATATGTTGCCAGTGACCATATAAGGGGTAGTTGGGGGGACTAATTAATCTAGTCTTGTTAACTGTATAAGGCGCTCGATAAAATCCCTTTTCGGGGGAGGGGCCGGGGGGTTTGGGATGAAAGTCACAGCTTATCAAAACTTATTGACGCTTTGGACACTTATAGCCAAAGGAAGAAAGGTGTAAGGCAAATAATAGGTAGCCGTGCTGTCAGATTTATTTGGTCAGTGTTTGGTGCTAATTGTTGTAAATTTATAAGATCAAGGGCATTCCGTCATTAGCATGTTTTTGTCGTAGGAATACCCTTAAATGAAAACCATGATGCCAACTACTTGACTGGGCTCTAAGTTAAGTTTAGTATTGGACTGTCTTGAACGAAGAAAGGTTGAATACCTATAACCTATGGCTGTCCTTCACTTATATTATTCATACAAGTATTACAGATGGTTAAAAACAGTCGATGTAACAGAATCCAAGATTTTGTCTTTAAAATTAGTGGAACAGACTTTCTGGCCTTGATAATGGTATACACTAATAGCATTTTGCTATACATGTTTGTGGGTCATGTTTATTGGTATGGTGAGTTTAGAGCCAAAAAGGAGGAAGAATACTAAGAATAGAGAATACAGCAGAAGCTGGTTACAGCTAACAGAAAGGTTCAGCCTGTGTGGATCAATAATTATCCGATCAATTGATGCTCAGTACGATTGTACTAACAGGTATTACCTTATACAGAAAAAACGTCTTTACGATACACCATATTTATATTGTGTTCTTATGACAAACGTACAGGCATTATTTACGGACGCCACGTTGAATCAAACAAATGTTGGGGACACATTAAAAATTTTATTCATACAAGTCTAGTTATTCCAAACTCTTTTCCTGTGTATACGAAATCTTCGTATCCAGTAACTGTAACGATAACATACGCTTTTGTTACTGGACTCTCGCAGAATAACGTCGGATAGAACGCCAAAAATTAATTAGATATAATATACGCCCCGCCCCGATCGCGCTAACACATACACAACAAAAGAGCGCCCATACATTGTGTGTAAGGTTTTTTGGAAAGACAAAAAAAAGTAATTGGTTATAAGACATCAAAATACAATATAATATAAGATAAAAATATATATATATATATAATTATATATACTACTATATATATAGTATATAATATATATATATTTATAAACTACAGATATATATATATATAATGATAAGTATATATAAATATATATATATATAACGTATATATATAGAATATATATACATATATATAGCTAGTATACATATATAGTACATATTATATATTACCATATATATACATATATATATATATCATAGTCTATATATTAATATAGTATATAATAACTATATAATATATATATATACTAAAGTATAGTATATACAACTATAGTATACATATATATCTTATAGTATTGAAAAAAGTATGATTACATGATATTCATATAATGTAAAATGTAAAAGGTTTTACAGTAAAGATATTATTTCGCAAGTTTTTATCCTTTGCTTTGCGAAAAAGTTACAGATTTATACCTTAGGTTTATAAATATTTTACATTTTTAGTCCAAAACATTTCTTTTTACATTTTATACTTTAAGTTTTGATTATTTCACAGTTTCTACCCTCAAAGTTTATTCAAAATATCATTAGTTTCAGTGTTCATTTGTGTATTCAATTACTAATCCCGCAACAACAACAAAACAATGAAATGCAAGTACCTGTAACAATGTCCTTTGTATTCGTTTCAGAACCATTACACAACCTCTCCAAGAGCTCCTTCTTTGTACCAGTAGTCGAAACGCCACGATTTTCCGCCTCTTTTCGCAACTCCTTGATACTAGCATTTTTCAAATCATTAACAGGTTTAACTTCAATATCATTACACAACCTCTCCAAGAGTTCTTTCTTTGTACCACTAGTTGAAATGCCACGATTTTCAGCTTCTTTTCGCAACTCCTGGATACTCACATTCTTTAACTCATCAACAGCCCTTATTTTGTTGGACTCGTTATTAAGCTCCTGATCCTGAGATTCATCCCTCGCTCTTTTTTCTAATCTAGTATTTGAATCACCTACAGGAACGGAATCTTTTCGAATAGCAGATTCAAGTCTTTTCACCTACAAAAGTGTAAATTTCAAAATTATTATTCACGAAAATATTATGTTTTTTCGAATTAAATACCAACATGCTTTTTCATTTGTTGCGCTTTAGTCATTATACTACATTTGAGTCATATACACATAGTCCCTTGACTTGTTTGGATCATTTTATAACCCATAATGTTAGGATTCTTCATATGCGTCTTCAAATTTCAATAAGGGATAATCACTTTAAAATGTATCCATTTTGTGTCAAGTTTAAAAAGTTAATCATAAGTACTAGAATAATAAAAGTTTAAACACGCTTAATAAATTTTGTGTCAAGTTGGATACATTTCTAAATGATTATCCATTTCAATTTTAACAAGTACTATATAACATTTTGGGTTTAGCAACCTGTATCCGAAAATAACATCAATATACCCTATGCACCTTCAAATTTCGCCACGACATCATACTTAAGCTATTGTTCCAAGGTAAAAAAAAACTAGGTAACCATGGGTTCCGACCTTTTGGTTGGCTAATGTATGAGGTTTAAATCCACCACCACAAAAACACAAACCAGGTAAAGCCCTCCCTTTAGACCGGTAGTAATGGTGACCCTATGGGTGACCTTATGACCCTGCCACCTCAGCTTCTCTCTCTAAGCCCAAACACATGACCCGTAATAAGGAGACCCCGGCCACGACCAACCAAGCCAAAACAACACAAACCGTTGCATTCGATTCGATCGGCTGGACAACCCAACCAAGCCAAAACAAGGGGGCGGGACGCGGCTGAAATGCTCGACCGACCCTTGGTTGGGTCGCCATTACTAGTGGCCAAGGGTTGTTTGCATCTAGCACGAATTGAACTCAGAGAGAGATCTCAAACATTTTACCACTTGGCCAACCCTATTTCGCGAGGATGAAATCTTAAACTAGTTTGGTATAGTATTGATACTATTTTATACATAACTATGAATACTAATATCTTTGCTGCCATATTTGAATGTCAATTTCTAAAGGGGGTTGTTCTAAAATGACCTAATTGGATACAAATGAAATATGTTTAATGATAGTTTATGAAAAAAAAAAAAAAAAAAAAAAAAAAAAAAAAAAAAAACCAAAGTGAATTATAAAAGTAGTAACTGACGACAGATGTGGTTGATACCGTGGTGGGAGAAGCCGTCGTTTGAGAGTTGTCACGGAGTTCTTCATACTTTCTAGCCTTGTATACATCTGGATGGTTATGATTCAGTGTGGATAATTGGAATAGAACAGTTTCTTAGGTTGGGGGGGGGGGCGGGGTTTAAATGATTGAAATGAAAGCTTTCAGAGAGAAGAGTATTTGGGAAGTGTGTGTCTCTGCACGATTTGGCCCGCCACTTCAACCATTATGTTCGAATGACCGTCCTATCCCTGAAAAATGTCGAGTCAAACGCCATAACTCTTTACCAAAATAAATAAATTTAAAATTTTAATTTTTAAATGACTCAAAATCTTTTATATAATAAAAGAATTACATCATTTCAGAGTTTTTTTACAAAACCCTTCTCATTGAAAAAAAATTAGACCAATAAGAAAGCTTGATTTTGCCACATATTTAAAATCGAGCTATGTGATTGGTTAATTGAAAGTCAAAATTGAAGCCAATTTGGTCAATATTTGCATAATTTCATTTTTTGGAAAAGAATCCTGAAAAAACACATGTGCCAAATTTGAAAGAAAACAAAACTTGATAAAAAGCGGAGTAAAGTATATGATTTTGTAGGGTAAAAATGAAAATAAAGAAACCACATGCCATACCCAGAAAGATCCTCCTTTTCTTTTTTCTCTTCTACCCTGCGATACATAATACTCCGCAAGTGTTTTTCGTTCCCTTTATTAAATCTAGGTTTTTATTGACGACACCCACAAAAACACCATGACGACATCCACATAAAGGATCGATAAAAACTACAATCAATCGAATAATTCGGTAAGATTTTGGGATTCATGTATAATTTAGTTTTTCAATTACAAACAAGGGTTTTATATTTCCGTTGTTGCTACTGATGATATCATCAATCACACTGATGAATGATTTAAGATTTAAAAGATAATGTCACAATTAGAGAGATGAATGATCTACATAAAATATTACAAAGGTATACTATTTAGGGGTTTTCTTAATAATCACCCCTTTCATCAAATTCACATGCTATTTATGGTCAATTGTATTGCTTTATTGTGATTTGATATATCAGATTCGTTTATGGATTTTGGTTAATTTTTAGTATTGAGTTTGAGTGTGATTTTGTAATGAAGTTTATTTTGATGTGATTTGGTGATGTTATAATTCTAGGACTCACTCTCGCAGTTTTGGTTTGCACATGTCATCCTTTTCATCTTAAAAAATTGTCCAGAGCCTATTCTTACTTACATTTTGAATTTATAACTTTAAACTTAGCAAGATAATGATTATCAACATTATAGCACATTATGACTTGAATGATGGTTATGCATAGACTGAAACTGTGTAAACTTTTTGCTAAGGAACATATATTCTAGGGGTGTCCAACTCAGGCAGTTAGGCTCTATTTTAATTATTAAATTTGATTATGATCATAGTTTGTTTTGGTAACCATGTTCTCCAAACTTTTGGCCTAATAATCCACAGGGTTTGAACTCACCGCTACACAAACTCAATTTGCGTAAAGACCTCCCTTTTTAGGAGATTGGTGTGGCCACTTCAGAGTTGTTTTTACCTAGCAATATTAAACTTGGGACCACCCACATGTCTTAGCCGAATGGGTCATTTAGAGTTTTGACTAGAGGATTTTATTTTATGGCCAAAATTCTTGCCAAATCTTATGTCTTAAGGATATAACAGAAGGCATACATATTTGCTCTTTGTTCGTTTTGTTTGTACATCTGATATGAGTATAGGCTATGGCATCTTAACATATATGGTCAAGGTAGAAATCTACGACTTCTTGACGATTTGGTTATTTGCTGTAATAACAAAATGATTAATGATGATTTATTTCCCTTTCCCACCCCATTTCTTGAGTTATTTTCATGTTCACCTGAAAGTTGTCTAATAAAAGCATAAGAGTACTCCAAATGACACATTTGTCTAAATCAACTAATTAAGTTTTTGCTTGATCATCCAATATAGCATATTCAACTGTATGTCTGTATATATCTCATTTAATTCAAGTAAAACGGGTTAAAACCAAAGTGGGTCAATTTGGGTTAGGTTGAGGATCTGTTAGCTTCTGTTTTTATGTTCTGAAGGACAGTTTCACAAATTCTCTTAAAGCCCTTATATGCTGAGTGCAGCAACTATTCTATGTATAGAGCAACAATACCAGTACTTCTATTATGATATTTAGGTATTTGGCAACTGAGAACTTTTTAGCTGTGTATCTACCATTTAAATTTCTGCACATATCTTGCTTTTTATAATGTTTTTATGTTTTTGTTTTTACTAAATTGGACAAGCAAAGGAATTAAGGAAACAATTTAAGAAACTCTATAGGGTACTAATAATACTGTTAAGGAGTTGTCACAATACCTATACATCCCTCGACCCATTAACCATCGACGACCACAGATTGAGGCAGTTTCGTCCTTTAGCAAGCCACTGTCGATATCAATCGTAGAATGCCTACCACCCAGTTGATGCGATTCACTTTTGTTAAACCTACCAAACGAATGTTTCTGTTCTACGATCTTGACACCAAATTCATCTGACTATTTTTGTGTTCATTTTGTGATTTATAATCAACTATTTTGGTGTTTATACGTCGCATATTGTATTTTTCAGGAGTGGGAAAAGGTTTAAAGGACCTATGGAAGGAAAAGGTTTAAAGCACCTACGGAGGGAAAAAGTGAGGAAAGTTGCAATTGACAAGTAAAGTGCAGTTGCATGAGAAAAAGTTTCCATTTTTGAATTGCAACTATTAAATCAACAATGATAATCATATCATAAACTGTTGCAATCCTTGAAAAGAAAGTTAAGCAATAGTTCAGGTTTGAGTGATGTAGCAATATCAAGGTTGCAAATATGATTGTATTTCTTACTGTTTGTTATTTCTATTAGTTTCATGTTTTGGTATGAAAAGAGATGTTTGTAGATATATAAAAGGATGAATCGCCTGTTGCTATAAACTTGTGTCGGTTAATGATATTGTTACCTTAGTAAAGTTTCATTTATGTATTTATTAAAGAGACGAATGAAGAAACAAATTTTTATAAAGGGCTAGAAACCACATTTGTTTAGTTTTGGTACTTGAGATTGTGAGTGGGAAGAGAAATAGGGGTTTTGTTCATACTGGGCATAGTGATAACCTTATTGGATTCATTATTGTTTTGTGACCCTAAACAATTTTGTTGGGCAATTAATCACTCATGGATGCAAGCCACATTGTTTCTTCTCACAAGTTGCATCCCAAAAGTCTTGGTTTGAAGTCATATTTGCAATACATAAGAAAAGGTACCAAGTTCACTTGTTTGATCATGCGTTAATTGTTTAAATAATATTCATGTATTTCCATATTATTTAATAATTAGAGTGCTAAACTGATGCAGGTGGTTGTTAATTGGGCAAGGGGTAATCTTAAAATACCTTGAATGTCTCCGTCAGGTATAGTTTAGTCATATTTGACAATGATAGGATGTGCTTAATAATTGACATATAGTCATCACTGTAATAAATTAGTCAACTTAGGATGCATTAGTTTGCATGTCTTTTATTGTGCATTACTCTGAAGAATAAACGTTACAGGAGCAAATGTTAGCCAATTGTTGTTACAGTTAAATAGTTTTGAGCATGATTTGTTCAAGATGATGCGCGAACTCAGCATAAAGAGGTATCCGCTGCTACAATGGTTGACAATCCTGTAAAATCAGAACACGAAAGTCTGTGGAATGGAAGGTATATTTTATTTTAGAACACAAAAGTCTGTAAAATGATAATGTGACAGATTAGGGGGTCTTTATGTTTATACCGAACGGTTTAATATCGTTAACTTAGGTATCTAAAATGATAATGTTACATGTAAGTCAATTTGTTTATTTGAGTCAGATGATATTGATGAGTGGGCTTAGCCGAAATGCTTTGGAGGAGCTATCGTCCGAAAGAGATTACGATGATCGGATTCCTCATTTTTGCAATATGCTTACAAAAGATCGAGGCCATTAAGCATTGGAACCACGGTTGCGAGGTCTTGAAAGATAAAAGGACAATCCATTTGTAACCAAAAGAACCAAGTATGTTGCCAATGTTTCATTTGGTTTATGTAATTATAGGCAGACTGCTTTGGGAATGGGTCAAAATGGGTAAGGCGGGTCAAACAGAATGAAGATAGAAATTAATGATATTTTAAGTATGATATGATGGAAACCAAAGTAGTACCGGTTTGGGTGACCGACCGGGAAGTCCTCACTTGGGAACCACAAGCTCTAATGATATCAGGCGAATCGAGAATAGGAGTGGGGTTATCCCCTAAGGAGAGGCTCGCGGTTGGTATCTCTGCCCGAGGATGCGACACTAACTCGAGCCAACATCTAACAACTAATATCTAACAACTAACCCGCCGTTCAAAAAAAATTTATATATTATGGCAACCAGAACCACTTGAGGTTTGTGAATTAGTCAAGTTTTTTTTATAACTTACCGCGGTCCCGAGGTGAGATGAACATGGATCAATAATTCTTGAAAGATCAAATAGACAAATCATGACCATTCATTTTTTCATCANTATTGCTAGACGTTATTTATTATTATTTTATTTTTTTTTGCGATGTAAACCATGACACTTTCCTATATATGACTCATTTAGGTGTGCGGGTAATTTTTATTAATTGTTTGAATAATGTTTTTGGGTACCTAAAAATATTTTGGTGATGTTTCACGTGTTTACCCCCTATTGAAGAAGTTTGTGAGTGTCACCGTTGGTTAGCAGGTAAAATGTACATTAGATATCATTTCGCATATAGAAGTAAAATTTCAAATTCGTTTGACAATATGTTGTAGGTGTTTTTAGGTAGTTGAAAGTGTTTGTGTGATGATCCATACTAAAATTGGTGTATGTGGGTTGGATAATGTGTTAAGCGGTAACCATTCAATATGGTTCAAAGGGACCGAGAAACAGTTTCGGTTTAAGTCTGAGAATGGTTGGGTTTCGTACTTTCGTGTTAGTAGCTTCCGTTAGTGCTCGATGTTGTTAATGTCCAACTTCGCATTTTAGTTTGACTCAACATAAGTGTTGACTCTCTAATTGCAACCTTCAAACTCACAATATTGTATTAACATCATATATAGTTAAAAGATTTATGTAAAAACCCCGTGCGTGCACGGGTATTATAACTAGTAAATGTTTATAGTATTTATATTTTAACTAATTAAAATACGAGTAGAATTTAGTGTATAGAGCGTTCAGTAAGATTTTAAAAACTTTATGTAATTTAAAAATAACATTTATTTTAGAAGATAAAGAGTATAAAACTTCAATAAAACTAACACCCATATTTAAAGTGAACTTATCTACACTCTATTAACTATTTATAATACATTTAGAAATTTTATAAATAGAAATATATAAATTTTTTAGCTTACATAATTACTATATTTGGTTATTATATATTAAGCGAGTATTTGTGCATAATAACGGAATTTTCTAACGGCAAACAACTATAATTACGATGTTGTGGTTAAGTGTTTCGTGTAGCGTGGACTTCTAGAAGAAACATAAATATCAATATGATCTACTATGAATTTTCATCACTTTCACTTTCATCAATTAGACTGTAAGTCATTTCCTGTCCAAATACCAAAACTTGATTCTTAACAATTAGCGTTGACATGTTTTCATCATCGGAGATGACAATAACATTATCACAGTTCCAGTTTAACAAATAAGGATTGAAAATGGATTGAGATTGGGAAAGGGATGAAGTTGTATATAAACAAATAAAAACAGTGCATAAGTATGTGTTATACAAATGACCATGAACTAAAGCAGTTAAACAACAAATGATAAATAAAATATCACAATGTATTAACCTCAACATTTTTTTGATTATTCATTTCCTCAACTTCACTATGAATTACCATAAAAGTAAGAAAAACGTTATGATGTTTATATAGTAGGGATTAAGATGATTATTTTGAAACTATTTATTATATTTTTTTTTTTAATAATAAAAAGGAATAGAACCGTGTATACATATATGTAAATTAGAAAGAAGCATGTAACGCATATTTGTAAAACCGTGTTTTTCAAAGTTTCCATTTCTTAGTTTTCATTTTTAATTCTTTATCATTGTTAAACCGTGTTTTATAAGTTTTCATTTCTTAGTTTTCATTTTTAATTCTATGTCATTATTAAACAGTGATTTATAAGTTTTCATTTTTTAGTTGACATTGTTTTTATTAGTTGAAATTTTTAAAGTTGACATTTAAGATAAAAGTTTAAAAAGTATTAAGGGGTAGATTAGGCAAAACACTTTACTTTTTTTAAGCATTTTTAAGTTTCAAGAATAGGCAAACTTATTTATAAATAGTACGGATACTTAAATTTTAAGCCACACTAATTACATTATAATATACACTAATATCACATTAAAATTTAGTATTAAAATGCATAATACAAACTTACAATAACGCAAATTTGTAGTTGTACATGTTATCATAAACATTCATTTTTTTATGACTTCAAATATACATATATATTTGTAATAATAGATTTTACGAAAATTTAAACATACATTTAGTATTTTAAACTATCAAATCAGTAAACCGTCAAATGATATTTTTCATTCATAACGCTTAAAGATTAATATATTTGATATCCATGTGCGCCGGCGCGGTACCATGCTATGTGTAACTTATTATGTAATTAGTTTGTGAGGTAGTAGATTTTTATTTTTAGCGTCAATAAATTTAAAACATGACATTCTAGATATATAATTTTAATTTTAATTTATACATATTAATATTTTTGAGAAAAGTTATTGTTCACCAAACAGTAAATATTCCTAAAAATGACAAAATTGATCCTTAAGCTTGGTGTTTGGCATAAATGGTCCTTGTGTTGTATTTGCGTTGCGAAAACAGTCTTTAGAAAATTACAAAAAAGGTCCCTAAAAAATACCACAAACAGTTCATGCGGTTTAAAATATAGCAGCTATGGTCCCTGTGTTTTATTTACTTAGCAAAAAAAGTCCTTGAAAAATTGCAAAAGAGGTCATTGACATAACATGCGATAACAAAAACAATACCTGTGTTAAATTTAGAGACTTTTATGTAACAAAATATTACAAAAATGTCCCTCCATTTACCTTATGTTGCAATAAGTGTCCTTAAAAAAATTGTAAAAAAACATCTCTCCCGTTACTTGCGATTATTTTAACACTTCTTTAGCTAAATCTAAAGTTGCGGCACGCAGCGCAATGTGGGTAAAAATATCCTCGTTAGGTAAAAAAAAATTATAGTATTTTGACGATATGATTTGTTGTATCGATGATATACACGTGTGTTATATAACATAGATAAATAACAACCTCGCTCGATTGGTTCACCATTTTATACTATTGCTTCAAGTAAACTATAGAAGAACGTGGTTTTTGAATTCTAGATTTTGCCATTGTTGTATCAGCTAACCCATTTAAAACGTTTGGATGATTGAGCTACCTGTGTTGTAATGTGCCTAGGTTAGGGTTCATCATCTAATCACGATTAGTGCTTTTGTGTTTTATGATAGTGTTTGGTTGTACTAACTTATGAATCGATAACTCGATCAAACCCGACATGAATTGCTACATATATGTAAGAATGAGCATGGTTCGAAAACCAAACCGGACCAGACCGAAAACCGATTTGGCCCGAAACACCGAACCGAGGACCGGACCGAAATGTTCGGTCCAGGTCCGGGTCGGTCTGCTCTGGTTTAGTTTGTCGGTTCGGATCGGTCCAACAAAGCATAATGACCGGTTTTGCGTAAGACCGAACCGGACCTAGAATCAAATATGAGAAAAAGGGTGGACCGAGGACCGGACTGAAATACGTTCGGTCCGGTCCGGTCGGTACAATTCGGTTTGGTTTCTCGGTTCAGACCGGTTCGCGGTCTATTACACTCAACCCTACATATATGATGTCATTAACAAAAAGCATGTACGTTAAGAAAATCCGAATTAAAATTAATTATAATTTCAACATCCAACTTCTACATTGGTATATTTCTAACGGATCGGAATTTTCTCTCCTTTCTCTCTCCTCTAACAAACTTCCCACCAATATTTCCACCATTAAAAAACCTTGAATCCTTTCAATTAAACTGCAATTTGAACGTTAATCCAAAATCAAAACCATTGAATCAATTCAGTTGTCTATTCCGCATCTTTTGGTGCTAAAATCCCCAATTTTTATTAGGTTTTGATATAAAACCCAGAATTGTGAATTTTGGTGCCAAATTTCAATTACTTTGAATTCATTCCTGTTTTTCTATTGTGATCATGTCTAATCGAAAGAGAACACTTAAAAGGCAAATTCGAACTCCAAACTGGTATAATGATCATGTTGTTGGGAGATTAGGTCAAAAACGTAATGAGAAGGATGCTGATTTGAATATGAATAAGGAAAAGAATACAGTTAAGGTAGGAAATGATAATCCTAAGGGTGAAAGTATGATTACTGAATCAGATGTAATTGGAAAGGAAAAGGTGGATACCAGTAGGGAGGTGGAGGATAAAAGGAAGAACTATGAGGCAGAAGGGGTAAGTGGTGATGTTACTGAGGTTGTTAATGATGATGTTGATGGTCAATGTAAGTCTCCTTTGGCTAGTACCAGTAGTGTGAATCCGGCAGTTGATAATTAATGTGAATCATTTTGTAATGGTAAAGGTATGGTTGGCAATGGACTAGTGGATGGTGGTGAAGAAGGTTTGCAGAATGTAAGTACTGTTGATGAGACTGAAAAAGGTACACAGATGGATTGCAATGTAAGTACACCTGAACACTCTCATAATAGTAATACTACATGTGATAGTGATAATATGAAGAGTAACAACAATACTAGTTATGCTAATGTGGCTAAGAGTAATTTGAGCTACTTGAATAATAAACTGTGTCACATTCCTACTAGTATTAGTGAACAGGGTATTAAGGTTGTAATTTTTGATGAGGAAATTATCATGGAAGGAAGCAAAAAGTGGGAGCATACTGCTTGTGGGTACTTTGTTGCGTATAAAATGTATGCACAAGAGATCAATTATCACTTATTTAGAATGTGGGGAAGATATGGGTTGAAAAGTATTCAAAACATTGGTAATGGTACTTTTGTGTTTAAATTCAAAGATGAGCAAGGTCTACAGGATGTTGTGGAAAATAGTGTATGGATTGTGAACAACAAACCAATGGTTGTGCAAAAATGGGACATAAGTGTTGATGTGAACAAAGTTGAACCTAGTGTATTGCATGTGTGGGTTAAGATTGTTAATATACCATTGGAAGCATGGAGTCAAAAAGGAATAAGTGCTTTAGCTAGTAGTCTAGGCAAACCTATAATAATAGATGCTATGACAACTAAGATGTATACACAAGGAACTGGAAGACTAGGTTATGCTAGAGTATTAGTTGAAGTGGATGCAAAAAAAGGATTAAAGGATGCTATTGAAGTTCAGTACTGTGATAAGAATAACAAGACCATTGCTACAAAAACCGTTAAAGTGGAGTATGATTGGAAGCCTCCAATGTGCTCTAAATGTCAAGTTTTTGGGCATAGTGATGATAAGTGTGGACTAAATAATAATCAAGGTAAGGATGTGGGGGAAAACAATATTGATAAAGATGTGATTGGTACAAAACGAATGAATTAGAATAAGAATGAGCAGTTTGTGAATAAAAAGTTTGAAGGGGGAAGGAAGTATGTGGCACCTAGATATGCTTTTGTGCCTAAACAAAAGACAAAGGGGCCTCCCAAAGAAGCTGTGGAAAAGAGGAAGAATGATGCAGGTACAAAACCAAATGAGAATAATAGGACTGCTACTTCGCCTAAGAAAACATGGAATGTCAAGGCAAGTATTATGACAGCAATCAAAACTACAGCAAACAAATATGCTCCACTGCAAGATGAAGATGTGGCTGAAGTAACTACTGAAATTAGTGCGGATAAGAGGTTAATAGTGGACAAATATGTTAAGGAAGATCAGGACCTACCTCTGAGTGAAACAATTAAATGGTCAAAGGAGATGGAAAACTACTATAAGGAACAAAGAGATGTTATGAATAAGAATAGAAACAAGCAGAATGAGAATGTAGAAGAGATTGAATTAGATGTGAATGATGTGTTCATGGACAAGTCTGATAATTCAAGGTTTATGACTGCTAATGAAATCAATGGTGGGAGCAGGACACTTTTCAATAATTGATCATGGATTTCAAAATAGCTAGCTGGAACATTAAAGGGCTTGGTAAGCTGTCTAAATAGAATGAGATAAAGAATTTAATTAGGAATGAAAATTTGAGTGTTTGTGCAATCCTTGAAACACATATGAAAAAGGACAGAATTAGCAAGATTTGTGATAAAATTTTTGGAAATTGGGAATGGCAACATAATTTCAATGTGAGTATCAAGGGATGTAGAATCATTGTGGGATGGAATGGTAATGTGACTAATTGCACTCTGATCCACAGTACCAGGCAAGCTATGCTTTACTTGATTGAAGTGCTCAATACTAACAATAAATTCTTCTGTACTTTCATCTATGCTGCTAATCATGGTAGAGATAGAAGAGAGTTGTGGAAAGATTTGGTGTTGTTTAAACAGATTATTAATGATGAAGCATGGGTACTAATGGGAGATGTAAATGTCAGCCTCAACTTGGAAGACCATTCAGAAGGCACTGCTTATATTACTCAAGATATGATGGAATTTCAAGACTGTGTTAATGAAATTAAAGTGGAGGATTTATGCAGTACTGGTTTCCAATACACATGGACTAAAAGTTTGCATAACCCAAATGCAACAGTTTTGAAAAAACTAGATAGAATCATGAGTAATAACAAATTTCTGACTAACCATGTTAATGCTAATGCCAGGTTCTTACCATATGGAATCTCTGACCATAGCCCTGCCATTATGATTTGCCCTGATATGATGATTAAGAAAAGAAGAGCTTTCAGGATGGCAAACTATGTTACTGAGAAGGAAGAGTTCATGAATATTGTCAAAGATGCATGGAGCTCTCAAGTCCAAGGTCATACAATGTATCAGGTAGTTCAGAAGTTGAAAGCAATGAAGAAATATCTTAACAATCTCAACTGGAAGAATGGCTGCTTGTTTACTAAAGTAGATGGAACCAAGGATGTTTATTTCTTAATCGATGACATTCACTTCCGTAATCGATGATGTTCGTGATCTTAATTGATGTTATTCATTTTCTTAATTAAGGATGTTCGTTTTCTCAATCGATGCTGTTTTAGCGACGATGTTCATTTGAGGTTGTACTTTCCACCTCTAACGTACGTATCATGCCGAGTCAATCGACTCTAACCGATTGCTTGTAGCAATCGACGTCCTCTTACGGAGTTGTACTTTAAACTTGTTAAATCTCCCAATCCGAAAGGATTTCGTGCGTAACGGAACTCTTAAGATTTTGAGAGGTAACTTGAATCACGATCCTTGGGACAACCGCCTATTTCATTCGCTCGTCCCTCGGAAATATTCTTTATCTTTGTTCCTTCTCTTATTGGATAGTGAAACTGCTTTGAAAAGTAATTTACAAAATGTTGCCATATTGCAAGATATTTTACCGCTATTTTATAAAAGAGAATTACTTTTCCTGTTTTCTCACAAACCATTTTACGAAATTGTCTCACAAGACGATTTTATAAAATATTTTTGTCATGCTATGGATTTAAATGCAACCTTGCTACTATCCTAAATATCAAAATTTTGATCTAACTACCATTTTATAAACGGTGAAATGTTCCCTTGATACCCTGTAAGTTATTTTGCGAATAGCTTGATAAGACGATTTCATAAAACATTTTACTGCCTTGCTGCAAGATTATGAAATCAAGATAAAAATTGAGAATTGACTTTCCTGTAATTTTTAAACAATGGGTTGTTTCCCTAATATCCTGTGAGCCGTTTCACAAATCCTTTTTGTCGATTTTTATCTTGCTGCTATTGAAAGCTAGACCTCGGGAAAACGAATCCCGACCTCTACCTGAGTATTTGTTGATAATCCTACTTAATCCGTTCACCTCCTGTTGGTCAATTTCTCTCTTACCTACTATTTCGGTTTTCCAATGGCACTGCAAAAGACCCTCCATGGTCACGAGTGCCGATCGCCGACTTGTTGGATAAAGATGGAGATACCCAACTTTCTGATCTTGAATTTGTACGTAATCTATCAAGAAGATCGTTCGAAGGCGGAACGGAGAAGTACACTACTTGTGGATGATTAGAAACACTGATGATGTAAACCTTTTGAATTCTTGTCGTATCGATCCTTTCAGATCCTTGCTAGAGTTAGATCGGTAGCTCACCGACTCAAGCTACCGTCGGAACTCAGCAGCATTCACGACATTCTTATGTCTACAATCTAAGTGATGACTTGCCATTGAGGCCGTTGTTGTTCCTCTTGGAGAAATTTTAATATCGTAATGTTCAAACTTTGTTGACCTATTGGAGTCTTGAATTTTGGAATTTGACGACTTTCATTTAGTCGCATTCCTATCGATAGAGTTCGTCGAAACTCGCTAAAGGATCCTAAACTCGCGTAGTGAACGTGAAGATGAATCCTCGTGCGTATGTGCTTGTTTCTTTCAGAACCTGATGAGTAACTGGAATTGAATCGTGAGGACACGATTCTTCTAAGGAGGTGGGACTGTGACAACCCGCAAATTTCGGATTTTGATATCCTGCTCGATATATAAGCCTATCTGCAGTCCGTAAGTCATTGATATGTGGTCTTGACTATTTTACGCGAGATTTGACTCTAAAACGGATAAAGCACGAATATTAATTATTTTGGGTGACGAGGAATAAAGTTATATGTATTTATAATAAACGTTTATGTAAAAACGTAACTAAACTATATGGAAATACTTTAGTTTACTCGAGAAATAATTATAACACGGTTATTGGCCCGGTTCTCGGTTCGTTAAAAATATATGAGAAATTGACGATATTAGTCCTTGAGGGAGCAGTAGGGTTTGATAGTAGTCCCCATACATCACCCCTTACCCTATAAATACAACCTTTAAAAAAAATTTAGGGTTATAACCCTTCACCCTTTCTTCTCCCAGCCGACACCATCACCACCCCATCTCTCTATATTTTCCGGCCACGTTTCCGGCCACCACACCTCCACCGCCGAGCGTCACCACACACCGCCACCACCATCCTTCACATCTTTTCACCCTCTTTCTATTGAGCTATCACACGCGCCGTATAAACAACCATAACACCACTTTTATTCGAGTTTTCATCTCGAATCCACCACCACTTTTCTCCTTTCATGTTTCTTGATAACCGAANCCTTACCCTATAAATACAACCTTTAAAAAAAATTTAGGGTTATAACCCTTCACCCTTTCTTCTCCCAGCCGACACCATCACCACCCCATCTCTCTATATTTTCCGGCCACGTTTCCGGCCACCACACCTCCACCGCCGAGCGTCACCACACACCGCCACCACCATCCTTCACATCTTTTCACCCTCTTTCTATTGAGCTATCACACGCGCCGTATAAACAACCATAACACCACTTTTATTCGAGTTTTCATCTCGAATCCACCACCACTTTTCTCCTTTCATGTTTCTTGATAACCGAAGGTTGAAAGTGGGTTTATCCCACCAATTCGAGGTGTTTTGTGCGATGGTTCGAGCCTCAAACCCACGGGTTTCGAGGGTTCTCGTTGATAACGAAAAGATAACAAGTAAACGAGCATAAAAATGTGTTTGGTATCGAGTTGTGTCCGTGTTTGTTTTGGGTTTTGATCGAATAAGTGATGCCGAGAGCACTAGGCTCTCGGCCATGGTTAGTTTTGTGTCCGGTTGTGTTTGTGGCTCGGATTTGTGGTGGGTTTAGGTTAGAATTGGATTAGTTGGTTCAGATTTGGATTGGTTTTGGTGATTTTGGTCATAGCCGAGAGCTAGGATTGGATTCTGATTTGTGTTCGTGTTGGTGTTCTTGTTGTGTTGTCGAGAGCTAAGGCCGAGACCACTAAGGTCTCGGCAATGGTGATTGTTACTGTCGGGTCGAGTCGATGTTATAGTTGTTGTTGTTATGTTGTCTCGTTGTTGTTGTGGGGTTTAGCCGCAAGCTAGGGCCGAGACCATTAGGGTCTCGGCAAGTCTTTTGGTCACTTGAGAATTTTGGAGAATGTTGTTATTATTGCGGATTAGATTTGACGGGGAGTAGGATTAAATGGTTGAGTTGTGATTTGGGTTGCGGATTAGATTGTCATTAGGCGGGTATATTCATGTTTGTGTTGGTTTGAGCGTGTCGGGCGTCACCTAGACTTGCTAGTCTCGTGTGATCCCGACGAGCCGAATTATACTTATAATATTGATGTTGATTATTAGACCATGATAAAAGTGAACTCGAAACGTGACATAATTCGAAGAATATAATATTGTTGAGACGATTAATGACACACTTATATAATAGTTGACTTTAAATATTAACTAACGATTTAAGATTTGTTACTTAATATTTATAAGTTAACGATAATATTAAATGACGTTAAGAAGTTATATAATGTTTTCTAATTAATAAGGAATATTAAGCGACGTTAAAACGTTAATTAATATTTCTAAATTAGAAAGAAAACGTTAAATAACTAAAACAACGATATTTAATAATTTATGGAATCAATAAATGAAACGGTATTTAATTTATTACTAACGAGTTATTAATCGTTTCGAGGACACGTTTATCGAGACTTACGCTTAAAGAGATATTGAGATATGTATTTGGTTAGTGTCGAGTTACGGATTGGTTGGTATTAATATGATCACTTGACACGATTAACGAACTAGTTGAATTGTTAAATTCAATTAGTATACAACGAGCGTGTCGAGGGAGAATATTAATAGGCGACCCATCCTACGACTCACCATATCTTTACTAAGTATGAGTAACTATGAATTAACAAGTACATTGATGGAATTGTTGGGCTATCGTATTAGCAAATACGATAAGTATTCAATAATTCGTACGATTTCCCTTGTTAAGTTTTGGTTGCTTGAGGTTTGACTCTGACCATAAGGTTGACCTTGTAGACCATTTAAGTATGATTGTTTTGGATGGATGATGTAGTTCGACCCGGATGTTTCGTATTAAGTTTTGACTCGTTTTGATTTAAGTCGAACATTTTTCACCTCTTGGTGTGAGTATTCTCGAGTCTTGTCTCGATTCTTGTTGGCTTCGCTTGTTTAAGTATTGGCGTGAGTTCACTTGAGTATATGTCGTGTTCTCACCACACACACACACAACGATACCAAACGCAAACACAAACATTATTGAACGAATAACGACTGAATTGACGACGTAAGATTGGGTAATAATGGGAGTAATTATCTTATGGAGATTTGGTTCGTCGCTGAGAAGTTCGTATTGGGATAAGCCTTGCTTATAGAAGACTTCGTCGGTTTCGTACCAATCTTTGGAATATTGTTGTGATTTACTCTTGATGCCAAGTCGTGTTCGTCGTAATCTTTGCATTGCTGTGGCTAAGGTGAGTTCATAGCCCCCTTCTTTAAATAAGTTTTCATAACTATTTTGGGGGAGAATACATGCTCTTTTACTAAATGAAATGATTGCTTACTTGAGTACGTGAATGATTTGATTAAGTTGAATGATTGAATGATTGATTGGTTGATTGATTGAGTGATTTATCGAAGTATTTGAATTAAGTATTTGAAGGCATTATGTGCTTGCCTGTTTATATGAGAGCTTTCTAGCTCAAACTGTTTTACTTGGACCTGCTACTGTTTCGTTTTGCTATTGTGTGGACTAGTTTTAGGGTAGACGGAGGTAGTCGTTGACCTAGAGCTAGGGCGTTTGACCCTAGTTTGGAATAGACGCTATCGCGGCCTAGATTTGGGGCAGTCTTGGGTGATTCCTTGCTGTAGCCTGACTAGTGACCGCTGAGAGGCCTGCTCACTATGACCTTTCATCTTTCCTAAGATGATAAACGATTGATTGATTGAGATTGAGATCGAGATTGTGATTGAGATTGTGATTGTGAGTCTACACCTACTCTAGTTACACATAGCACTAAAACTTTACAGGTCCCAAACTGTTTTTGTAACTTAAACTCTATGGACTCACCAGCGTAAGCTGACCTTTAGCGTGTATTCTCAGGTTTAAGGCGTTAGCTCACTAATTGAAGGCGCTTGGCAAAGGGCATGGTCATAGGCGACTCTGATGAACATTTGGGACTACTACTACAATTATTTTATGGGCCTATTTCCGCACTATTTTTATATCATGTAAACTTTATGTCTTACATGACAACTTTTATTTTATATTAATGAAATAAAAACCATTCTTTGTGCCTTGTGTTGTGATACCAATTTAGTAGCACCCCAATGCATGTATGCTTCCGCTAGACCCGAATTTTGGGGGTGTTACAGATGGTATCAGAGCCTAGGTTATAAAGAATTGGGCATTTTAAAACCCAAACTATAACCACTTTTGTGAAAATGAAAACCTATGACCGCTACGTGCCTGCCTGCCAAGCTGATGCCTCGCGTAATATTTTCTTGAGGATGTAGTTGATTAGATAACTGAGAATACATTTGGTGAGATATTTGACGATATATGTGATGAATTGAGTATGATATGATTGACGAGTATGAGGATATAATCGTAGTAGTGTGTGCCTTTCTTTCGGATATTTCGTTCATATCCGCCTATCTTAACTATTCGCCATGAGCATCTCTACATGCTTATGCAAGTACCGCATCTATCACTGAGTTACGCTATTTTCCTGCGTAATCTCATTATCGACTTGTTGATTTTGCACACTAGTCGTAGCAATTGGAATGATTTGGGATAAAGGACATATTACTAGCGTGACTAGGCTGAGTGTTTCAAAATTCATTGAACCTCGGCTGAATGTAGCTTGATCACCTACATTCAACCAGGGACAGTTGGACATGGCCTGATCACCTATGTCTGGCTCAGAGGTGAATTTTGTGATACTGAGGGTAGTTACAACAGCATTATGTTCGGGTTAGAGTTTGCCTTTAGGAATGATAAGTTGCGTGCACACACAAGCATTGAACTCCACACCTAAGCCTGCATTTGCACACGACACATTGGCATCGCAACACCGTACGAATCGTAATGCTTCTAACACCACTAAACGCCTTCGTTTATGTGGAATTTCT
>LBNU01036644.1:18526-31507 GCA_014162995.1 Artemisia annua | reverse complement strand
GGGGGGGGGGGGGGGGGGGGGGGGGGGCTGGGCTTTTGGTTTGTGACTTTGTGCAGTAAGGGAGATCAAACAAAATAGGTAGACCAAGTAACCGATTACATTAGGTTTAGTCTTATAGCTTTTCGCTTTGACTCGACTAGTGTATATAGGGTATGTGGGCTGGGGCTTATATTATAAACCGAAACTAGAATTTTTATTTTCATAAAATTGTTTGGCAAATTAGTTTAAGTTGAAGCTTATTGATGTAAAATTACTACAAAGGACATATAAATAAATTAACAAATGTACAGTATATATTAGATATTTTTGTGGGTAATTAAATAATTTGGTACCAACGAGGCTTATTTTTGGGCTTATAAAAATTTTAGCCTCATTTTGGGGCTGGGGTTTATTTTGGTCTAGGGCTTATAATTCAAAAGCTCCCATATAGGCCTCTACGCCAAATAAGGCTTATTTTTGGGTTGTGGCTTACTTTTAAAATTTAAGCCCTATAAGCCCCTACGCCAAACACACCTATAGTATGCAAAATATTTCAATAAACATGTACATAAAATGTTGTAAAAGAATACAAATTTAATAAAGGCCGATGATCATTGAAAAGCGAGTATTGTGATACTCAAACTTGACTCAAAAGTTTGCTCGGGTAGCGCATGGTCAACCGAATATAATTAAATATAGTCAATTAAAGTATTTTGAATGTTTAACTCATGGTCAACCGAATATAATTAAATATAGTCAATTAAAGTATTTTGAATGTTTAACTCTTCGAATAGCTTGTGAATCGTCTCGACTTAATTAGACAAGAAAATTAACCGAACATTTCATGGTGTTTGAGATACCTTTTTTTAGAAGATGGAACATGTCTTATCCCACATTGGTATGAGATAAAAGATTCGTATCACCTTTTAAAACTCAAAACTATGTAGTTCATGATTTTCGCCTTTAGGGGTGATACAAATGGTATCAGAGTCATAATTTCTCGTGGTGTAATGAGCATGCGAACCTTACATTTTCTAAGGTATGAATCGTGGTTCTGTTGACATGATAACAAGAGTTTAAGTACAGGAGTTTATAACAACTCGTTTTCACATGTGTATGAGATAAGACATTTGATGTATAAATTTAAAATAGTAGTTCAACGATATTATTTCACCACAGTTTTTAGTTGAATACAAAAAGTAAATGATCTAATTACATTCGACTTCAAAAAATATTATATAAGACGCAAATATTCCATCCTTAGACAGGGGTGGACCAAGGTGGATTCCGAGGGTTCACGGGAACCTAATGAATTTTATTCATTAGTGTAAATGTTGTTAAAAATCATGATTTTTTTTTTTTTTTTTTTTTTTTTTTTTTCAAAATGAACCGGATAACTTTGTAAATCATATATATACTTTTTGTATTTTGTATGAAATGAACATGATTTTTACCGAAGTGAACCTGGTCACCCTAAGTCTTGTGTCCACCTCTTTGTAGTTCGTGTGCAAAACAATAAAAGACAGGTTTGGAAAATTCTAAATTCTTATATATATAATGCAACGTCAGAACTTATGGAAACGCGCCGCCAAATTATATAATATTTTGCTTCGGGCCTGTATTGGGTCACGATGTCCAGTCCAGCCCAAAAATGTTGCCGCCTTTAATATACATATACACGGGATAACCTTCGAGTTCTGGATACTATCAAACCGCCTCTCTCTCAAACGGCTCCATACACACACTAGCGCTTTTAATCCCGATCACTTCTCGGGCGTCCTAAGACGGATCAAAGAAGAGTGGGGAACCTCTCGCCGTTTCAGCTTTCTCTGAAAAGTCGTCAGGTATATAGCCGCTCTATCATCTACCAGATCATGTATACATATGAACGAATGATCGCCACCCCGGCAGCCCGCAGCCTTCCTTGTTTATACCAAATCAAAACATTTTGATTCCTTTGTGTTGTTTGTATTGTTCTTTGCAATAAATAATAATTGGGCCTTTTAGGAAGCACAACAATCTTTAACATCTGGGCCTTGAGGACCCATTATTTAGTTAGCAAGCAAAACAAAGTTAAACATTTGGGCCTTGAGAGCCCATTATATACACATCTCTTCATAAAACCCTAACACTATCGTTTCCATTTTTCCGCTCGAAACCAATCTCCGCCGCCGAAAATGGTAAACACGTCTACCCGGAAACCTTTTTATCTTGTTGCCCACAGTAATCACTTTTTTCTTATAAAATTTGATAATGTTTTCAGGGTATCGATCTTATTGCTGGTGGTAAGAGCAAGAGGACCAAAAGAACTGCTCCTCGATCCGATGACATCTACCTTAAACTCCTCGTCAAGGTATCAACATTTATGGGCTGTTTGTTTAAGCTTATTTGAGACTTATAAGCTCTGTTGATGGTGTTTAAATTTGCTTATAAAAAACATTTTCATTTTCTAATGTGTTTTAAGGTTAAAAAAATGCTTATTAGAAGCTATTTATTTTACCTGAAAATAAGCATTTCTGCAGAACCAGTAAACTGGTTTTGCTTAATAATAAGCAGAGAAGCAGAATATATATATATATATATATATATATATATATATATATATATATATATATATATATATATATATATATATATATATATATATATATATATATATATATATATATATATATATATATAAGCATTGACGTTTTGGAATTTGTTTTTTGGTTTTATGTTATGGACAGTTGTATAGGTTTTTGGTAAGGAGGACAGGAAGTAAGTTCAATGCGGTGATATTGAAGAGGTTGTTTATGAGCAAAGTTAACAAGCCTCCTATTTCTTTGTCTCGCTTGGTTCGCTACATGTCTGCCAAGGTAATACTAATCTTTTGGATATTGTCTTTTAGGGGGTGTTTGTCTAAGGTTATTTGATGGGCTTATTATAAGCTTTTTGAAAATTTAATAAGCTCATAAGCTCATTTTTGTGGGCTTATAAGGTTGTCTACTTGATTTTATGAGCTTAGAAAGCTCATTAGCTTGTAATCTTATAAGCCAATAAAATTGAGCTGATGAGCTTATCAAATTTTCGAAAAGCTCATAAGCCAATCAAGTTAGCTTAGAAAAACACTCCCCTTAGTTTATAAGTTGGGAAAATTGTATATGGTTTTGATTAATATGAATTTATGCGGAAAGATAAATGGCATGAAAATGCGGTTTAGTGTTGTAAAATGAGAAGGATATACTTGCTTAGTTGTTAACATGCTTTAGGCTAAAATGTTTCATTTCGTAAAAAATTTAAGGGCGTTTTGTTTATCAACATTTTTTTGAGGAGATAATTTAATTATTCCATTTACAAAATAAGTGAATTGTTTTGCTAACCTTTTGAAAAAGCTGTTTTTCTGCGCAACTGTTTTTGAAAAATGATTGGAGACCTGTTTTGTGAAAATGCAGTGTTGCAAACCTGTAAATATTTTTGAAACTGAATCCTGAACAACATATAACTTTTTTTTTGTGTTGATGACTAGTGTTGTATACAGTATATTTGTATATGTAGGTTTTTTCAAAAACTTAAAGTGCTTGTTAGGTTATGTTTATAAGAATAAGAACGTTGTAAAAAAGAAGAAACGAAGTTGAATGTATTGGTTGCTTGAAAAACATAGATAGTATGATAAGTTTGAATTCTATGGCTTTGTGATGTTTGCATGTCTATGTAATGTGTTGCTGATTCTGATTTTAATGGTTAATATTTTGTTTCTGTAGGATGACAAGATTGCAGTTGTTGTCGGGACTGTTACAGATGATGTGAGGGTTGATGAAATCCCATGTATGAAGGTAACTGCCTTGAGGTTTACTGAGACTGCTAGAGCAAGGATTGAGAAGGCAGGAGGAGAATGTTTGACCTTTGATCAGCTTGCTCTTCGAGCTCCTGTTGGACAGAACACTGTATGTTATATTTCTTCCTTTATGTTGGCTTTTATTGAGTCATTCTTTTCGCTATGAATGTTACTCTTTTGATTAAAATTGCTTACTGATCGAACTATTTACTTGATATTTTTACTTTCCTTAAAACCACTATAAAACGTTTAGGGCTGGTCAAATGTTGCAGAAGGCCTTGAAAATGCTATAAGAGTTGTGTGTTCATTTTGTTTGTGATATATGCTATGCTGCCGGGGCGTTAGTTATTGAGTTATAATTGATTGCTGACTGACTGATTGCTGAAGAGATTAGTTTTGACAGTCCCCATAGCTCCCCTGTAACTGTTTTAACTATTTGCAAATGTAACATGGTTCCACTAGCGGTGGTATCTTTTAGAGCTTGTTTCAGGGGCACTATTCGTTGCAACTTTTTTGAATTGAATTCGTACCTATTCCTACATTAGTTGGTATATTTACTTCTGCATGGATTGTTTGTGTGTTGCATCCTAGTTCATGCTCTCCATATTGTTGACAATGTTAAGCACCAATCTTGATTCTTTTATAGGTTTTGTAGCTAACTTTTTGTGGAAGCTTTGTGTTACATTGGGTGAGCTAACACCACTAGTTTTTTAATGTGTTTATGTTTGTTGCTTGGTTCAGGTTCTTCTTAGAGGCCCAAAGAATTGTCGTGAAGCAGTGAGGCACTTTGGTAAGGCTCCTGGTGTACCACACAGCCACACCAAGCCGTATGTGAGATCAAAGGGAAGGAAGTTTGAGAAGGCCAGAGGTAGAAGAAACAGCAGGGGCTTTAGAAACTAAGATCATCATTGATGTTTTCCATGAATTTGTTTCAGTGTTCTATTTCCCAGGCTCTCAATATCGTGTTTTCTAGTAAACCTTTAGTTCCATTTTGCGCACTTTCTATGACTGAAAAATTTGTCGTTAACATCCGTCCTTTTTTGGTAATGAAATTCGAGATCCGGATCTGGTTGAGATTTCTTGTTATATGTTGATGTCTTAGTAGTAATTGATTCAGTTTCTCAAAGCATACTTGATCATGAGTATAGTTTTAGTTATCATGTATAGTACTTCATTGTGTTCGTTTATGTTGCTGCATAACCATTGGGCTGGTGTTCATTTATGTGCCAATTTGAAGTCCCTACTAAAGAGTATACATTTGGTATTCAACATTTTAAGGTGTTGTAATCAATAATGTGCAACATCAAAGGTTGCATCTTACATTTTCATTTGTTCGTTGGATATAGTTTCTTGAAACAGGCATACACGTATATATGGAAATGGCTCGCACATCGGGCGCTACATTTAACAATTAAAACTTGGTAATGAAGTCGTATATGTGGTTGTTGATCTCTTCCGGCCTCTCTTGGTTGATAAAATGACCAACTCCTTCCATAACCACCACTTCTTCTAGTCCGGACACCAGCTCCTTGAAACCACCACCGTGTATGTACTCTTTAGTTCCCGGAGAGTGATACGTTAGATCTAAATCCCCCACAATGAATTTGACCGGTACCTTTATTTTAGATCCCATCCATGCAGCACAAAGCTCCCAGTTTCTGCAATACAAACTATTAAACCCCAATCCAAGATGCATGCAACAGATAATAGAATAACTTAGTTTTGAGTACTTACAGATCAAAGCAACGATAATAATTGAACCCTCCGGTGAATCCCGTGGCACTATATTTGGATGCAAAGTAGTCAAGGTCTTCTTCGGTGAACCATGAAGGCAAAGTGTATGGAGGGGGATTAAACACCTTTGCGTAGTCTTTTGGCAGCTTCGGTAGACCTGGATTTCGTTTGAAATAAGTCGCGGCAAGTTGTCTTTTGGTATCAACTTTGCCGTACTCTTCTTCCCATCCAATTTCCTGTTATCACATAACGATGTCATAACGTATTTACAAACAAACTCGAGAGTGGTTCATTAGTCTTTATTTGTCGTCTAAAAAGAGTAACATCAAACTTGACACTTTTTACCGTTGTATGTAGCCATGTTTATTTTTTTCTAATGTGTGACTAAACTTTCGAATTCGGTACATTGTGTGTATTTTGTGACCATTTTACTCTTAATTTTTCCAAATTTTGAAAGGTAAAATGGTCATTTTACAGCGCTAAATAGTCACAAAATACACACAATGTACCAAATTCGAAAGTTTTATCACACATTAGAAAATAAACATGGCTAAATACAATAGTAAAAAGTGTCAAGTTTGATGCATTTTAGATAATTTGCCCTAACATCAAAGTGCAAACTTTTAAGTTTTTTTTGGAAAACCCATCAAATGGTTTGTTCAAATTCACAGCTTCTTGAATATAAAGCAACGTTGCACTTTCTAACATACTACTGTATGCAATTAACTTAAAGTATTCTATTCAATGTATATGCACCTCAAAAATTTAGTGTTCATGTTATGGTTCTCGTTATTACACAACCTTTAACTTTTACAAGTTGGCAACTTGGTATATACATTTTCCAACGAAAAAAGCATATTATCATAAATTTATTAACTTGCAATATTTTGTTTAGTGGAGGGTTATTCTTATAAAATAAGATTCCTATTCGATTGGCATGCAAATGCTATTCCTGATCTTATTTTATAGAACTATACAACGTTGTTACAACCTAGCCTCAATTAAAACTTGATATTTTAGCAGGGTCTTATGATCCCTATTCGATTCTAAGATCCTGATTTTGCATAGACGAAAACAAACCAAGATAGGATCCCGATATTGATAGCCTTGATTAGGTGATATGTTAACAATCAAGTGATCTGATATATGTTAGTGTCAAAAGCAGAAATGACGTACATAATGTTACATTTTTTTTTCTCCAAAATATTTGCACATACTTGGCTGGGATATGTATGCGCCTATATAGATGAATAACGCAAAGAAGCATTCGATCATTTTGGTTTAAAAAACTTTAACAAACAAACAGAAGAAACAATAAAGATCACCTGAAATCTGCATACGTAAAAATCATCGCCAAAAGTCTTTCGCCATTTTTCCAATGGTTTCACCAACGGATCCCTAGGAGCATATACAACACTCATGTTAATCAAAGCCTTGATCCGGTCAGGGCGAAACAAACACAAGTACCATGCAATTATGGCACCCCAGTCATGACCAACCAAGTAAACTTTATCCAATCCCAAAGAGTCAAGCAAGCACACAAGGTCTCCCACTATGTGGAACACCGTGTAGCTAGTGGGAGAACTTGGTACCTCAGTATCACCAAATCCACGAAGGTCGGGTGCTATGGCACGATATCCTTTAGATGCTACAAACAACATTTGGTGACGCCATGTGTACCATAGCTCGGGGAAGCCGTGGAGGAAAAGCACAACTGGCCCTTCCCCGAGCTCAGCGATGTGCATATTGATGCCATTGACTTGGATGTTTTTATGCTGTATTTTTTCCATATCTTTTTTTGTATGTGTTCTTCAGGTTGGTAGAGTAGTTTGTTTTTATAATGTGAGCGTTGGTTACTATATATATCTGCCGTCGTTGACCTTACGTGGGAATAGGGTGCAAGTGATTTTTAGCATAATATATGTTTGCGAATTCTAGATGATATAAAGGTGTAAGTTGTAAGTATTCGAAGCATCTTTTGAGTTTGCTAATGACATTGTGATGAAAAAGTTGTCGATTTTGCTACGAATTATTCGAAGCATTGATTGATTGATTCTGTTTACATAAGACCCAATACAAATACAAATATAATTCTAACTCTAATACAAACAAGGTGAAGGTGCCCGCCGCGTTGCGGCGGGTTTTTTTTTGTATTTTTTTTGGTATGGCCGATGTTATTAGACTTCACATTTCAGAAAACGCATACTTTATTCATCAGATTAGAAGCGAAATGCAATATAATGAAAGCTCAAAATATTGAGAAAGCCCTTTTAAAAACTTTTCATTGTTTCCCAACACTTCCAATCAAACTATGACATCAATAGCCCTTACAAACTTTGGTACATGCAAGTATTACATAAAAGCAAAAGGTAGACTATTTTTGTAACCGTTTTGGAAAATTATAATCTACTTTAAAGAATTAACATTATAACATAGCAAAGGACAAATCCAGAAACATAAAAACTACATATGGTACAGCATTTCAAGATTAAATCTTTGTTAGCTCACAAGGTCTTGTCAATACAATGCCAATAATGTAAGTATTGTTCAGTGCAATGTTTTTTCCACTATAATCTCCTTCTACCCTCTTCACACATGCTTGTATATTTCCAGGAACTTCAATTAGCAGCAGCCGCAAAACGTGCGGCGAATAAAAATAAACACAGTGATTTAAATGTGTCATGCACCCAACGACATTTTAGATAAAAACACATAAAGCAGCTAACCTATTTGTATATAGTGGGTCAAAATCGACGCAACTAAATCAACCAAATATACACATCCAACTGGACTCTAACTACAGAACATGTCGTACAATATTTATCTATAAATGCAAATTAAGTTAAATAAGTGTGTCGTACCACCAATTCAAAATCAGTTTTCAGCGAAGCTTGCCCTTTCTCTGGTGGCTGTAAAATTATACAAAGCAAATGATCTGTTAATTTCATTAGGAAAACTACTACAAAGACAAAAAGAAAGGGAGTCATCCAACATGCAACATTAGGTTAATGGTATGCAAATTATAAATCACCAAATCAACAAAAAATACGAAATTTCTAAAGTACGTAATCAAAGCCAAAGCTAAAATAATGTATCCCATAAGATACATATCAAATTTTAAGATATATATATCAAATTTTATATTTACAACCTGCTCCACTATTTCGTATATTCCTATAGTTTCAGTTATGATTATTTGCTTGGAGGGTGTTACAATCTCTCTTGACGGGGTGTTTGTTTTAGCTAATTTTGGACCTGTCATCTTATTTTCCGTTTCGTATTTAAAGGCGCATCCAAACACCCCCTAAATCTCCAAATTAATCAGATTCTCAATAAGTCGATTATATATACATAAAAAGTTAAAAACAGATATGACTAAGGTTAACACCTTGATGTCTAGATGGAAAAATCGACGTTACCTGATACACATGCCAAAAAGCATTCCAGCCGCTTTAACCTGAGCCTCACGTGGCCGACTCCTCATCAACTCATCTAGACTAATCTCAATAACAGCCATAGCAATGTAATTCTTACTTCTCTTCCCTCAAACCCTCGTCACATTTTGCACAACTTCTGCCACTGGCACCTCCATCCCTCCTTCATTGTTCCCACATGGCCTGTCAATGAATAACTTCACAGAACTATAACTCGCGAAGTAAAATCAACCAACGTAACTAAAACAATTAATTAAAATAAAGGTTAAGCTTATAATTCCTCAAATCAGAACGTAACTGCACACAATTATTGTCACGAAGTAAAACGTTTGGCAACGCGTAAGAGTACATAACTGTAATGGACAAACCTAACAACCCTTAAAATCAGTTTGTAACTAAAATTAACGACATCAGAGGAACGTATAAGTTTTCAAATTAGGCCATAGTTACAGATAACTGTAACTCACATGTAAAACAACTTAACTATAATTAGCTAACTAACATAAATGGACTTATTTGAAATGATTAATTAAAAATAAAATCAGTTGACATAATTTGACAACAATGACATGACCTTTCAACTCATAATTTGACATGACTATAAGTCTCAGTCGTAAAAAACCAAAAAAATTACATATACATTATAAACCTCCACGAATTTTGTACCTTCTTCCTACTGTGTTCAGTTCGTGATTACCGAAGAATGTTGACTATGAACAAACTCTTTTTACTTCACTATGAAGCTTAAAGTTCCTGAAAATGAACAACCTGACTTATGAATGACACATATAAAATTGAATAACTAAAACCCCCATTTTTTTATATAAATTTGAATTACCTTTTTTGCAGACCCAAAATCAGCCAGCGCGGTGCCCGGTTAGCTGCTTTTTCGTCATCACCTTTCTGAAAACGATGTTATTACTTCGATTAGCTAAAAGTAAACATCTTAATATGGTATATTAAGAGTAAAGGAGGTTAAATAATACCTAGAAAAAGTAGGAATATGCACAAATGTGTGTATGTGAGAAAGATAAAAGATAACACATGTCACCATAATGAATTTATCTATCCACATGGAAATCTAAGTTAATATTCCATGTAGATAGGTATTGCAAGAATAAAAGGTAAGTTTGAGTTGCGCTTACTCTAAGACCATCTTACGGATAAGACCATCTTTTGTACACTTTGGATCCTCCATCATTTTTTCAAAAGATTCAACCAACACCAATGAACTGCTGCGAGTTTCCCTATATTGGATGTAATGAGTACATTAGCATGTTGCTGGAGGAAAAGAGCGATGTACCAAAAATGTATGTTTAAAATAGCCGATACAGGATATGAGTTACGGCCTCGTTAGACCCTCGTAAGTTTCTTAAAAAAAGCGATATGTCTAAAAAAAAATTTAATAAAATAATAAGCAAGTTATGCAACCTATTGTCCTAGTGTAAGCTCATTATGTAATAGATAACTGGATATTTTTACTATGACATAAAGAGTTAATGATCGTTTAATCTACTAAGCAAATAATATATACATCTAATTGTCATCTAACTTGGGCAAAAGCATTTAAGTTACCAGAACTCACCCTTGCTAAACCTATTCAGATACCCCAATACAGATACACATACCTCCTAAATCAGTAAAGGAAGTCTTGTAAAACTATACCTTCAAAGCAAAGCCGAAAGTAAGCACACTGCAAAAATATTCCATGTACCCTCGCAAAACATTATATGACTTACCTACAAATTAAAATTTACCGTTAAAATAACCTCAACTAAGTTAATATTAAAACATAAACCTTTGAAGTACGTAAGAGAAACCTGGAATGTATTACCCGCAGGCGACCGTGAACTTGTTCTAGGTGTAGGTGCATCTTGTGTCTCGGACAGGTCTGCATGACAACAATACGAAAGGTTTAATAAAAAGCGTGTAAAGTGTGACGACAAACAGTTGCAATTTCAGTTAGAAAGTGTTATAAACGTAAAAGATGAAGAAGATTAAGTAAACTATAACGATTAAAAAGCCATACCTGCACGCGCACGGCTAGTTGTTGCATTGGTATAGGGCGGGCTGATCGGATCCTCGTTTCTATACCTGTGAGTGACTCCGTAGCGGTTGTAGCTATAGGCACGCCCACTGAGTCTGATATCCTTGCGATAACAATAATGCCAGAGGTTTGATCAGAGGCACTGAAACTCTGAAACTAAAATAACAAACAACTGTATCTCAAGTTTTTGCTACAGACAATTTACAATTTTCACACGCCAACATGTTATGTTGCTGAATTAGAAACAACTTTAAGTAAAAATGGTGTAAAACTCTACGTGGAAATGCTAAAAGAGAATATAACTTCTGTCATATTCCCAACTCGAACGTTCATGTTATAAACTAAAGTGCTGGAGGGTGCACTCGGTTTACGGAGATCATAAAAGTAAAGGGAGATGCCACTAACTTCTACGAGTTGCTGTTGGTATGGCTAATGGGTCGTCGTCTCTTGTTGAGGATTGGGTTTCTCTATCAAATGTATCTGCAGTGATTGTAACAGAAAATAATTTATAAGGCAGGAACCAAGGTACACCACAAAGTGCAGAGTGATTGTGCATTAGTATTGTAACATACCCGCAACCATAAATATACAGATAAATGAATCATACCCCTATTCAGCCAATATAGTATCCAAGTTGTCCATTTGCTAGAGCACCAACCATCGCACCCACATTCGATAAAGAGCCAAACACGAAATCTGAAACACAAACGAATCAAATCAGTCCGAAATACTTAAAGGTAATGTAATTAAAGTTTATAAACTCAAAAAAAACTTATTTGTATTCAACTCAAGGCATGTAATTTCCTGATTTAGTTTTGCAATCATCTTCTGTATCCTAAGATCCTCCGTAAATGAATCTGAAATCAAAACCCAAAATCATCTAAAGCAATAAGCAACATCAACCAATAAGCAAAAGCAAAAGCAAAACAATAACAATAACAATAACAATAATAATAATAAATAAAAAATAATCTTTTACAGTGGTTTTTAAGTTTGTAGATGTGTTAACTTACCCGTTGTTGATGATGCTTACAAAATCATTCCTTTGAAATAAACAAATATTAACGCTGTAACTGAATTAAAGCTGCAAAAAATAAGCAATTGTCTAAATAATCAAAAACCCAAAACATGATTTATAAAAAAGCCCAAAATCTAATCACAATTAGATAGTAAAAACTAAAAAAGAAATACGCTAAACAACATTAATGTATAGTGCAAATCAGATGGTTCTATACTTCTATAAAACAACAGCAACTAATCAAAAGATACCAACCTTAGAATGAAGAAGACTAATACGCAAACCGATCAAAAATTGGCTGGAAAAAGTTGAGTGGAAGCGGTGGTATTTATCCAGTACGTTGATATAATATACAAAAGAAAACGGTGCGAAAAAAAATAGACAAAAGTGGACCAAAAACAGCCCAAACCTTAGGCCCACAAAATACTATTTCTTTAGTGCCTCACGGCAAATAATATATATAAGGAATTACTAACAGCCCTGCAGTTGAAAAGCGAGATACACACAACAATAAATTATTGTTTCTCTTTCCTTGTTATGTGTGAACTCCATTTGGGACTTAAGAGTCAAGCCCCGTCAGATTAATATTTTGTTGTTTAATTCTAAGAGGATCGGGTGTGGTGAAGAGGCAAACCTCTTTGTTTGGGTCCCACACATGTCACATCATCCCCACACCTCTTCACAACTAACCTCATCCTCACCAACAACTAACCTCAACTTCTTTATTTGGGCCCCACCACTTACAACTTTATTTTTTTTCATTTCATTAAATAAAATAAATTCATTTAACTAATTAATAAAAATAATAAAACACACTAATTTTATTTCATCCAAATTAAAACGTTACAATACGATACGAAAAAAAAAAAAAAAAAAAAAAAAAAAAAAAAAAAAAAAAAAAAAAAAAAAAAAAAAAAAAAAAAAAAAAAAAAAAAAAAAAAAAAAAAAAAAA
>LBNU01036644.1:2122-14391 GCA_014162995.1 Artemisia annua | reverse complement strand
GTGCGTGTCTTTTTTTTTTTTTTTTTTTTTTTTTTTTTTTTTTTTTTTTTTTTTTTTTTTTTTTTTTTTTTTTTTTTATCAACATGTACTCTTCAGTCAAATAGACACTTTCTTTTAACTTTGATACCCACCATAGTTTTAAATCATCGTTGGCTTAATTTCATCCAGACATCGCTAATCTTTCTTGAGATATAATTAAGAGTATAGTTGGAATGTTAACTTTTAAGCACCTCTTGACTATAAGATCCTATAGAAACTATTGAGCAAGGTACCCAACCATGAGTAGTCGCACACAATAACATTAATCAACATAATAAATCATATTTATGAACAATATACAGGATAATACGTAGTTTCATTTCACAGTAACTCATACACGAATTATTACTAACTAGTTAGTGACCGGTTTGAATTACAGACTCATACAATATTGTACGGTGTTCATCAGTTCGGGTACCGGTTTCTTCAATTCATTTGGTTGGTTCGATCATCGATTTGGATTATGGTGTCACCAATTCATTTGGCTAGTTGGGTTTTAAACATATAAAATGATCTCAGTTTTGTTTCGGTTCTGACTCAGTTTTATTGGAATATGCTCTCAGATAATATATAATTATATGGCTAAGTATATGTGAGCGTTAAAGGTCACACACATACATTTAGACACCCTTGTATATATATACTAGTTTAGTTTTTAGGTCGTGCTAAGCACCGCCCAAGAGTACGAAATCAATAGATTACAAAATAAAAAATAAAACTTGAACAACTATTATGCTTTTGACAAGATAGTTGACAACTCGCAAGATATCGGAAATGAGTACACGTACAATCACATTCATTTTTTTTTTTTTTTTTTTTTTTTGGTAAAGGGCCTTCCACCCGGTAAAAGATATATTACACCAAAAAAACGTTGAAATATAATGGATGAGGGTGAATCCCCACCTGGGCCCGATCTGGGATAAAACAAACGCACCAAACATGCATAAAAAACAACGCTAACAAGCTAAACAACTGGCTCACAAGAAAATAAAAAGATATGTTTATGACATGCCATAAACATAAACACCTAACTACTTCTTTTTTCGAGTTTGAACCTTCAAGTCTCTTGAAGAACCACTAATTTTAATCTTGGAGTTTGTTGAATTAACATACTTAGTAATATCATCGTAGTTTCAAGTGAGTACAATTATAACATTCTCTCCGTTTCAAAATAAATGTTCACTTTAAAATTACAAAAATTTTTAGAAAAATTCGCTAACTACACTCTTCACAAATCTCCCCAAATCGAATATAATTTTCACTCACTAAATTCTTTTTATTGGTTTAAATATAAAGTGGATACTTATTTTGAAACAACATAAAATAGCAATGCAAAAACTTATTTTGAAATGGGGAGAGTATAACTTTGCGCCCACTAAATTACGGTAAGATTGTGAAAAAAACTAAATTCATAAAATAAATAACAACACATATCATGGTTAATGCATTTATTCACTATCGTCACTCTCCAAATCTCCATTATTGTATCACTTTTCTTCAAGATCACACTTTTCTATAAAACACAAGTGATTATTGCCTTTGTCTAATGCATAAACAATACAGTTAAGAATATACAAACATACATATGCACACGAACATACAAATTTCACTGCATCCCAAAGATATCCATATTGCGATACTATCAATACAATATTTTTGTGAGGCAAAAGAAAAACAAAAAGCACCGTTTAATTAAACGGTGGAAGTATGGGACAACCCAGTTAATCCCAAAAATCTGACAAACTCACATGTCACTCCTTATCATCATTGACACAAGCTCAATTTGAAGTTACTGGCATAAATATTTTGCTAGACCAAAGTATACAACAAATATTACATGCATGTAATCTGTGAACACTCTACTTCAGTTTTCTTTTTCTATGAGCATTATAGTAAATTAAATAATCCTCACCCCTTGCAAGGCCAGAGGTCCTTTTCTACCTTTGGTAGAACCGGAAGCAGCCTCTCTACCTTAGGTAGGGGTATGGTTGTCGACGTCTCAACCTCCCCCATACACCGTGAAAGACGGTATTAGGACTCATAACCCGTGGAAGACGGTATTGGGAGTTACTTTACTTTACTTTTTTCTTAATGTATCCTTATTTCATCATTCACTAATATTTATTGAATACCGTTATGACCATAATTTTATACCACTACTAGTAATAGATAGACGTTTATGTAAATATTTGAATTCCAAATCATATACTCCGGTATGTGCTAAGACAATAATTGCAAGAAAGATTGAATATATCATAAGTTTAAAAAGGATTACAACATATGTCATAGATTTTACCATTTTGGAGCTAATGGTTTTGAGTTTTCAATCATTCTCACATGTTTTTTGTAGTATATACATAAACCTTATATATATATGTTTACTTTGATGTTTCATACTTTTATAAAATTAATAGAAGATTTAACAAAGTACGTTAATGTATGCAAATTACTCGTAAAATACAACAAACCTTGGTCCATTGCATTTGTTATTATGAGCATGCATGGCAGTAACAATCTTTACAGTCTTGATGCACTGAAATCTGAAACCATATGATAATAAATAATCCATTGAAAGAAGAACAATCTACTTTGAGCTTGTGACCATCTTCATCCAATCACTCTATAGGCTTGCCAAAAGAAAAAGCTAACATACATGGTTGTCATTGTTTCTCATGTTCCTCCGGCCCCAATGTCCATATGCACACTACATCTGGAGGTTATAAAACAAAAACAAAAATGTAATAATATTATTCTGATTACCGAAACAAAATGGAACAGTTTAGAATTGATAGAATCAAACCATGGCCTGTAAATTTCCACACTTGCAGTTTCAATATGGCAAATAACTCAGAATGTGCAATAATTAAACATGAATCAAGATTCAAGCCCAAAAGCGTATATAAAAATCAGTAATATGTGTTAGAATAATCCATATTATGTGCCCTTTTACCATTTTGCTACTATACACTCCTTATGGAACAATTGAAATAACTGTCATAACAATAATAAATCCCAAGGAAGTGGTCATATTCATGTATCTTGTCAATTAACAATTCTCTCGAATCAAACACCAATAACTTGTGTGAGAAACCCTTTCATCGGATTATTGACATCACTACTTGAATCGACTAACCCTAATGCTTTGACTTCATCATCTAATCCTAATCTTCAGTCGGTTCTACCATCAAGTAAGTTTACTTTGATGTTCTTGTTATGATATGATTGCAAGAGATTGATCCTTTATATGATTAATTAATCTAACATGTGTTATCAAGAGCGGTTTAAATCTCATGAACTAGCATGTTTATAAAGGCCTGTTGAATTTTTCTGTGTTTAAACGAAATCAAATTTGAGAAAAATGATGCCACAATCATTGCGTTTAAGTTATGGTTCTTTTGAGAGAATTTAAGTGACCCAATCGATTAATTAAATTGCAATTGTTAGATTCTGTCACTCAATAAACTAATTCAAATAAATAGATTAGTTTGGGCAGCCACATGTTTCTGCAAGTTAATGATTTTATTGTTTCACTTATAAAATTGCATGAGGAGAAAATAAGTGGTATTAATGAATTCAGAATTAACACAACATACTTTATAAGAACATATATATAAACTGTCGTTTATACGAACATGATTCCACTATACTTTGGTTTTGATTTTCGAATATAATACTGTAATGAATTTATGTTTCCTATACATAGTTGTACTGGAATCAATTGGCTAATGCATGAAACTAAAATCTGATTAATGTCGACAAGAAATTTGTCTGTTGAATGCTTTATATGATTCTATTATTTTTTGATATGATTCTATTATTTTATGTGGGATAATAGTCTGCATGAAATTAGTGGTTTAGGGAATTAACTAGTATTAAATTGATATAGGTAACGAGTCCAACGAATGATTGTAAATTGTTAAATGGTACTCCGTAATTTGTAATTTTCGAAATTCTTGAATGATTGTTTATAGATAACCAAGGGGCCTTTGATTTCGACTTAATATACTTAATATGAAACACACTGAATTAATTAAGTCATATAAAAACTGTTTGTTTGAAACTTAATAGAGAAAAATAACTGAAAATATTAAGTAATAAAAATGAAATTGTCTGCATTAAGTCAAAAAATGGTATTTGGCGGAACCATCTCAAGTCCGTGTACCTTTTTGGTAATTTGTAAATTGATATAGATAACCAGTCCAACGAATGATTGTTTAGATTAATATACGAAATTAATCATGCAATGTTATGTAATTGTTCAAGTTATCATTCAATGAACCCAATGAGTTTTTGTATAATAGTTTTGAATAATGGAATATATAATTAGCATATATGTTACATTTATGCCCAATGGTGATATGTGATATATGTGCATGCTTAGTCTTGTTAAAGATGATTAATGGTTTGATTGTCAACTAAACCAACGTGAAGTTGATAATTTGACACGACTATATACCTATTCTTTTGGTGTTCATGATAGGTTTTATGTTTATACTTATATGCTTAACTTTACCTATATATCTCATCCCTTAAGTTTTATCTTAGCATGCATTTAATTTTCAATCTATGTCAGCATCTACCTTAACTTCCAATACGGGTTACTTGTCCGGAATTGAACCCTTAACTGGTACTAACTTCTCAACATGGAGAGATCAAGTGAAACTAACTCGGAGTAATGGACCTTGATCATGCGCTTCGTATTGATCCTCCCGCTGCACTTACTGTTGCTAGTACAACATATCTGAAACGTACTTATAAATAGTGGGAGTGATCTAACCGTATGTCCCTCGTGATCATTAAGAACTCCATATTCGTTGCCATTCAAGGAGCCATTCCTGATTCTGATTCTGAAAATGCAAATGAGCACTTAAGCTCCGTAGAGGAACAATTTAAAGGGACTTCAATAGCCCATACAAGTACTTTGATTCTCAAAATGTTGACCACCAAGTATGACAGGGTTAGTGGTGTACGTGAGCACATTATGATGATGAGCGATATGGCAAATAAACTGAGAGGCGTGGACATGGAATCAATGAAGGTTTCTTAGTTCAATTCAGTAAGACATCTCTCCTTATGCAATTTGGTCATTTCAAGATCAATTACAATACACAAAATGAGAAATGGAAAATGAGCGAACTGATTGTAGTGTGTGAGCAAGAGGAAGAATGCCTCAAAGTTGAAAAGCCTGACGCCGCTCATATTGCTACCACTAACAGGAATAATAGAAATGACTCATGGAATGGCAAAGGTTCAAGTGGAGATAATTCTACTTTAGATAAAGTCCATAAAATGGGTACAAGTACTGACTCATTCCAAGGCAGTCAAAAATGAAAATTTTGCCATAAGAAAGGGCATACTCAAAAGGATTGTCCAAAATTCAAGGAATGATTAAAGAATAAAGGTATATTTAAATCTTTTATGATAAATGAATCTTTTAATATTAATATCCCTATTAATTCATGGTGGATTGACTCTGAATCCATGGTATATATTGCTAATTCTTTACAGGGATTTCGTACAATCCCGAGATTGGAAAGATACCAATGAACGGTGAAAGTCGGAAATTGAGTTGATTTGGACATAGAGATGTTGGGATCCTTTCATTAATATTGGAGGGTGGCTTTTGTTAAAATCTTTATGGAATTCTGTATCTACCGAGCATGACTCAAAACTTAATATCTATATCTAAACTACTTATTTGTGCTTTATATTTACGTTTGGATACAATATATTATATATTAGCTTAAGTTCCAATGTTGTTGGAAATGGCTGTCATGAGGGAAACCTCTTCAAGTTATGTTTAGATAATCATTTTTCGGAATCTCTGTTATCATTTAACGTTAATGAGAATCAAAATCAAAAATTGAGAAAATAAGATCTAGAAACCTCATCAATGTTATGGCACCAACGTTTATGCCACATTTCACAACACATAATATCTAAACTTGTGAAAGATGAAGTTCTATGCATAAAGGGAAAAATGACCAAAGAAAATAAGGAAGGTGGCATACGAAGTACCGGATTATTGTAACTAGTCCATACTGATATATGTGGAGCTTTTCCTTCGGGCATTGGTGATCATAAATCATTCATTACGTTCATTGACGATTACTCACGTTACATGTACCTGTTCTTAATTATTGAAAATCCTGAATCACTTGAAATGTTTAAAACTTTTAAACAGGAAGTTCAAAATCAACTTGACGAAAAATTAAAGTGGTGAGATCGGATAGGGGAGGTGAATATTAAAGTGGACATGGTTCGTAGTATGTTAGCAAATTTAAACTTTCCAGAATTTCTTTGGACCGAGGCATTGAAAACGGCTGTCTACATTCTTAACAGAGTTCCTTCAAAATCTGTTCCAAAAACACCATAGGAAATTTGAACAATAAGAAAACCCAGCCTACGATATTTACGGGTTTGGGGATGTCTAGTCGAAGTAAAGATATGCAATCCTCAATCACAAAAACTGGACTTGAAAACCATTAGTTACTTCTATTTTGGGTACCCAGAACGATTGTAATGGCCCTTGTAACTCACTTTGACATAGAGTTACATAAAATGGACATTAAAATGGCATTTCCCAACCACGAGGTTTTAAATCAAAAGGCTAGGAACATTGAGTTTGTAAACTCAAGAAACCTTTTATGGGCTTATGGAAGCATCCCGTTAATGGTATTTAAAATTTGATGAAGTTATGAAGAAACACAACTTCATTAAGAATCAGGTAGATCAATGCGTATACCTCAAGATGAGTAGGAGCAACTTTAATATACTTTTGCCTTTTGTTGATGATATCCTTTTAGCAAGTAATATTATTGATTTGTTGTATGAGTCAAAAGGTTTTTTTCTAGAAAATTTGACTTGAAAGATCTTGGTGAAGCTTCGTATGTTATAGGAATTGAAATTCACCGACATTAAGCCATGGGGACATTAGGATTATCCCATAAGGCATATATCGAACGTGTACTCAATAGGTTCAATATGCAACATTGTTCCCCCACGGCCACTCCGTAATTAGGGTGGTGTTTTCGGGTCTTATCAATGTCTGAAAATTAAAGTTGAACATGAGGAAATAAAGCGAATTCCTTATGCGGCATGTTAGGAAGATTTCAATCTAATCCTTTCCTACATCACTGGAAAGCTTCTAAGAAAGTAATGCGATATTTACATGGAAGGAAGGAATACAAATTAACTTACACTAGATCCGACAATCTTCAAGTTATTGTATACTTTGAATTCAGACTTTGCGAAATGCAAAGACACTAGTAGGTCAACTTTGGGATATATTTTCATGCTGTCAGGTGGGCCTATTTATTAAAAAGCCAAAAAAAAACTACTAACGACGACCTCAACAATGATGGCTAAGTATGTTTCAGTTTATAATGCCACATGCCATTCAATGTTGTTCAGAACTTTAATCACTGGACTCAAAATTGTTAACTCCATCTTAAGGCCATTGAAGATTTACTGTGATAATAGTGTAACCGGGACATTTTCGAACAATAATAGTTCAACTGGAGCTGGTTTATACCTAGATACAAAGTATTTATTCATACGCAAATGAATATAGGAACAACGTATATGTATCGAGCGCATTAGAACCCATGAAATGCTTGTGGATCCGCTAATTAAAGTTCTATTACCCAATGTGTTTCTAGGCCATGTTGCCAAAATGGGTTTACGTTGAGACCTTACATAATGTTGTAGTTAATGCACTATTTCATGATACCATTTAATTTCATAACAAGCGCTTTAAGACAACATCCTTAATTAAAATTGATGGGGTGCCGTGTCAAACGCGACGCGTTGAGGTTGTATCTTTTTGCTTTGGTGCTATATGAAATTATGATAATTAACATAAACTTAGCCAACCTAACTTTTCAGTTTATCTCAAATGGTAATTCAGCCATGTGGAAGAATGTTAGAATAATCCATATTATGTAGCTTTTTACCATTTGATACTATACAACCCTTATGTTTTTCTTTAATGACATTATTAATCCTAACTAACAATTAATAGTTATTTAATGGAAATAACTAAGGGAAGTGGTCATATTCTTGTATCTTGTCAATTAACAATTCTATCAAATCAAACACCAAAAACTTGTGAGAAATCCCTTCATCAGATTATTGACATCACTACCGGAATCAACTAACCGTAATGCTATGACTTCATCATTTAATCCTAAACTTCAGTCGATTCTACCATCAAGTAAGTTTACTTTGATGTTCTTATTATGGTATGACTACAAGAGATTGATCTTTTATATGTTTAATTAATCTAACAATATGAACACATAATAAATGTATACCCATAAAATTCGAACCGATTACTCAAGGCAAGGAAGAATGAGTGAAAAACAAATATAAAAGTAAAAATGACCAACAAAGAAGAATAGTGTCCAACTATTCTCTTCCAGATGACACTTTTTGAATGTCTCAGCAATAAAAAAGAGTGTTCCTTTATTTATATATAGTGTATTTATATTATATAATTACTGGAAATGTAACTGAGAATTAATAAACTAAGTATTTATTAGATAATGTATTAATAAATAATTAGTAAACTACAAAATATGGTGGTATGTGTGAAAACACATACCCTTTTCTTGACCAAATTAAGACCAAAAAGACCAAAAACTAACGAATAAATGTCAAATATGTGGGTTTTTGTACATGCAGGTAGAAAATATGAGAAATGGACAAAAACCGAGCCAAAATCACAAAAAACGAGCACGAGATATGGAAAAAATCAAAGGCCGGACCCGGGAATGCTTAAAAGTCATATGGAAAGTTCATATTTTTTGTCTGTTAGTTAAATAAGGGAAAGAAAAAAAAAAGAAAAAAAGAAATGAAGATACCTTGATCACCAAATTATGGATTTGAAGAGGTGGAGAAATACTATAAAATCCTAACCAAACTTCTCACCCTTCGTTTTCTCTCTTGTGTTTGATCGACTGAAACCCACAAAGGGTTTTGGTTCTTGGTTTTCATCTTGTTCGTTCCAAGGTGTTATAATTGTAAATCTGAAAATGAAATGAGAGAGTGAGATAAATATAAGAGTTAGTAAAGAGGTATGGGGCAAACTTGAAAGTAAAAGAGTAGGTAGGAAATGGAAACGTGTATGGGTAATAGACGTCGGCTGGGGCCTCGGGAAGAGTTATCTTTTCTGTTTAACAGCTTGCCCACCCTGGAAACGACTCAGTCAGAGGTAGGGTCCAGCGGCTGGAAGAGCACCGCACGTCATGCGGTGTCCAGTGCACCCCAAGCGGCCCTTGAAAATCCGGAGGACCGAGTGCCTCCCACGCCCGGTCGTACTCATAACCGCATCAGGTCTCCAAGGTGTTAATAGTTCAGCAATTCAAATTGTTGGTAATCTTGTGTTCAAGAGAAATCTAAACATCTAAAAATTGATGTTCATGTTGTAAAAAAAAAGGTTTCTAGTGGTGTTATCAAAACAATGAAAATAAAACCTGCATTTTAGATTGTAGATTTGTTTACAAAAGCACAAACAAGTTTTTATCACAAAATATTTTGCAATTCCTTGAAAATTGTTGATATGTTTTCTGCAGCTGAGCAAGTTGAAGTATAAAGGGTTTTGTGATTGTTAATTTAGTATGTTGTTGAGAGTTTGTTGTTTACGTCTTTTTTTGGTCTGGTTGGTTGGTATAAGGAGTTTTAGAAAACTGGTTCCGGTTATTTTGCTTGTTTTACTTCTGCTTATATTTTGTTTTATTTGAGTATAAGTTCGAGAAAAGGTGTTAAAACAGTCAAACTTATCTAAGAATAAGTCCAGGGACTGTTTGTAAGTAATGCTCTGTCTGGTGTTGGTTTTGTTAGTTTCTATTTTGTAGAAACTGAAGAGAAATATTTGATTGTATAAAAGATAGGGTTTCATAGCTATCTCTTCTCATTACTCTTTAAAAAAAAACACAATCGGTTTCTCAAGTTAATACCGGATAGTAACCGGGTATGATTATGATATGTTAGCACAAGATAGTAATCGGGTATGATCATGATTATGTTTATGATATGTTAGCACCGGATAGTAACCGGGTATGAGTATGATTATATTTATGATACGTTAGCACCTGATAGTAACCAGGTATGATTATGATTATGTTTATGATACCAGATAGTAACCAGGTATGATTATGATTATGAAATGATATGAACACCGAATATTAAGTAGGTATGTGAAGAAAAGAATTGGGGCTTGAAAGAAGTAGATCAAGGTGAATTTTGAGGGAGCGGGCACGCTCGTGGGTATAGGTGACGAGTATCTCTTACTACTCTTTGATATATAGCTTGTAACACCACAAACATGATTTAGTATCGGTATATATTAGTGTCAAAACAGAATATGTCAGCTCATGTGTCAAGTTATGTATTTTAAACAAGTTATTTAGTTTTATAGTTTGAAAGGAGTGTTTATGATAACTCCTAATTTTGTAGAAAAAATGTTTCTCCGCATAATTATGTGAATTTTCCAAATGCATATATGATTAATGTATGTTTCCACGTACATCGTTACATCATGCCTGGCCCTTACCTAGTTCTAATATTATATTCATACCCGGCCATTACCCGGTTCGTAAACATATTCATATCCGGTTACTATTTTTGCATCATGTAATCATCTATAAGCTATGCGGTAGCAGCGGAACCGGGGAAAGTATACAGAAAAGACAGTCCAAACACTTTAACTTCACCTTCAAACCCATGCAATCAACATAAACCCTTATTAACATGAACTCATAAAAAAAAACCCAATCATCATATGCATAAACCCCATAAATTGACATTATACATAATTCATGAAATTATACATAAAATACATGATAATCCTAACTCCATGAAACCCCTAATTCGTTTACCATGATTAACACATGATTTAATCACTTACCTTGAATTTAGGAAATCACCATATGAACATAATATCATCGTGAAGCTCCTTGATCATTGAAACCTCCATAACCTCATGTTGTTCTTGATTACCCTTTGATTATTCATAAGGATTTGTGATAGAATGAACGAATCTTCATGGTGAAGAAACTGATAACACCTCTTGTTCTCATATGAAACGTGCATTTTGGGAGGGAATGAAGTCCCTGGGACGATTTTGTTATAAGCCTCAAGGGCACAATGGTCTCTACCTTTGACACTTTATCACATATAGCCCATATGGGAAAACTATGTTGCAAACCAAGTCCTAACTTGTTATATTTTATTTCATCCCAACTCACATCTAGCATTATTATTAACTCCGTTAAAGTGTTTGATTGTTTAAGCGTTTGATCACACAAGAGTTGGGTTTTAGGTTTCTAGTTGTTGGTTTGTATTTTATTTCCAGAGTATACCCGTTTGGGGATAATCTTTTCTTTTGTATAATCACACTTGTTTGAGGTTGATTTGTATTGATTATTGATTAATAAAGTACCTGAAGTGGTTGGTTGAGTGAAAGATTAATTGTTTTTGATACTTTTAACAATATGTTTGTTTTATATTATGTTTTTGTATTTTTTCTGGGAATCAGTTGAATGATGTTCGCATGCTCTTGCGGGTTTGTCAAAGAAACTTCTACTTTTCATTATCCATTTTGACTCGAGTTAAATATTCTGGAATTTCCATCATGGCGATCTCAAACTTAACAGGGCGTGACAATTTACTAGGGAATTTGCTCATTAATCAAGCATGTATTCTGGTTGATAAAAACCAATCTTTAACGTTAATCATTTCAAATTACATTACTATAGCTTTCAGTAATAAATCCAAACCCGTGTAGCTACACAGTGTCACGTGAAAGATTTAAATGCAATCGCTGAAATAGTCTCAACAATCACTAGTATCTAAAAGAACTTGCATCTTTATGTAGTATAATTCAATTACAAATTGGCACAAATTTATGGCGATCAACGATTAATGCATCGAGCTTAGCGGGTTACTTAGAGTTTAAAACTTGGTAATGAAGTCGTAAATGTGGTTATTAATCTCTTGTGGCTTCTCTTGGTTGATGAAGTGACCAACACCTTCCATCACCACAATTTCTTCTAATCCAGGTACAAGTTTCTTAAATGCATCACTATGTATATACTCCTTTGATCCAGGAAAGTGATACGTAAGATCCAAGTCTCCCACAATGAATTTTACTGGCACCATTATCTTAGATCCCATCCATGGTGCACAAAGCTCCCAGTTTCTACAATCCAAACTATTAAACTCCAACG
>LBNU01036639.1:1310-17968 GCA_014162995.1 Artemisia annua | reverse complement strand
TCACCATGGATCTTATTCTCTAAATATTCTAAGAATTGACTAGCCCATGAGTATCTGGCTTATGGTAAAGGCTGTCGAAATCCATATTGGTTATCAATTCACCAAGGATATCTCCTTTAAGAATTGGCTAGTCCTGAGCAAACGGCTACAGGTAAAGACATCTCAAATCCGTTTATAGTTGATGATTTACTAAAAATCATATGGTTATCAGTGTACCATAGTTTTCAAACTTAAACATTTGGCTACTCCAGTAGTAATGGCTATTGGTAAAGAGACATCAAATCCATTATTTTCAGTGATTCACCTCTCACAGATGTTCATACATCTGGATGTGATGAGAATAGTATGAAACTAATTTGTTTTGATGTATCAGTTGTCATATGTTGCTGCAAAGATCATGTGTTTCCAGCTTATTCATCATAGAGATGTTTTCTTTTTGATTCTTTGCTGCTAATGTTTGAAGAGAATCCTCTAGTGTGCTGTGTTTAAAGATCTATCAAGAAATCTTGAACTTAACCCAGGTCAAATTCAAGATTAGGGGAGGATTGTTGGGAATTCTGCTAAGTGAGAATTCTACTGATGGTTACTGCTGAAGGAATCTGCTGAAGACACAGATTCTGCTGAAGATGTGATACTGCTGAAGACATAGTTTCAACATATTTAGTTTCTGCGGATATAGTTAAACCGCGTATTATGTAATGTAGTTAGGATATGCATGAGTAATATTAGGAAAAGATAATGCATATCATTTAAAGTTTATAGATTATACGTTTCTTAAGAAACGGTTTAGGTTAGAGTTCCTTCTCTATAAAAGGAACACAAGTTTATGTTTGATGTAACGAACAAGTTTATAAGTTTTTAATATATAATCCATAGAGGATTAAGTGTTCTTAGTATTAATTGTTTATGGTTGTATTTGTTTTCCGCGTTAGAGTACAAGCTTTGGAGATTCTCTATTAGAGTGTTTGTGATTACATAGACACTGCTAACGATCAACGAGAGCTACAAGATCTATCAAGGTTATATAGATTCAACAAAAAATAATCATCCCTCATCCTTATACCTATTAGAGTAGTTTTTCATACCTAACGAACACTATTCCCTGTGAGAGAACGATTAATCCCCCGTACTTACCACTACACTATACTACATCGGTCAGGTACACTGCCTGGTGGGATTGCAAGCTTCTCAAGATTCCTTGAGAGGTAAAACCTGTTGCGTGGTCGCAATCCCGCGTTATCAAGTTTTTGGCGCCGATGCCGGGGAATAGTTATTGTTTATGTTGAATTTTTATTTTATTAGGTCTACTCACTAGATTCCTTTCTAGTGAGATTTTTATTTTATTTTTCTAGGATCTCTTTAGTCTATCTACTTTCTTCGTGTTTTTGTTCGTAACCATTGCCATCCGACATCATGGAAGGTGGTAATATCCTCGATCCCAACAACCCACCACCACAACAACCACCGCAACCAAACCAACCTCCTAGAGCCCGTAATTTAGGAGAGTATTCCCAACCTAGCCACCAAGGCTATCGAAACACCATTGAGCTCACCCAAGGAGCCAATGTGTCTCCCTTGCGATCCGACACCATCCGGTTGGTGCAAAGCGGATGCGCATTCCATGGACTTCGTTCCGAAGATCCAAATCAACATCTCAAGGATTTCCTCAAAATCGTAGATTCCATAGACCTTGATGTTGCCACTCGAGAGACGACCCGATTGCGTCTCTTCCAATTCTCTCTACGGGACCAAGCTAGTCAATGGCTTGAGCGACTTCCCGCAGGATCCATCACCTCTTGGGACGATCTCACAACTCGTTTCCTTGCTCAATTTTTCCCACCGGGGAGAACTACCAAGCTAAGGAATGATATCTTGGCGTTCCAACAACGCCAAGGCGAAACCCTCTACGAGGCATGGACTCGATTCAAGGACTTACTCCAAAAAGTCCCTCATCATGGCATAGACCTTTGGCTCCAAGTCCAAATCTTCTATGACCACATCAATCTCCACACGAGGCAAACCATTGACCAAGCGGCCGGTGGCAAGCTACGTGATCTAAGTGCGGAACAATCATGGGATCTCCTAGAAGATCTTGCTCTATATGACAACGAAAGTTGGAATGATCCCCGTGATTTGAATAAAACGGTCAAGGCAATATCTTTGCCTTCGAATAATTCAAGCACTTCCGACCGTAGGATCATAGAACTTGAAGACCAAGTCAAGTTTCTCATGAAATCCTACGAAGCTCCTAAACCTTCAAGCCAAGTGAACAAAATCACTTCTTCGTGCGAATTATGTAGTGGTCCCCACGACACTCGTGATTGCATGGAACTCCCCGAACAAGCTTTTGCGGACTACGCATCCACGCGTACCGACGGAGCGGGAGATAAGTGGTACACTTTCAAACCCGAGCCAAACCCTTATGGAGATTCATACAACCCCTCATGGAAAAATCACCCCAACCTTAGGTGGAAGTCAAACCAAAACGCACCCCAAAACAATTCTTCCAACCCACCTAACCGGTTTCAACCCAACGGTAATTCCTCAAACCGTACCTTCAACAACAATCCTTCCAACAACTATGGTAGTACCAACAACTTTGAAGGATTGATGTCCAATTTTATGGCATCTCAAGAAGCTCGTATAGCTAAATTCACATCCGAATTTAATCAACAACAAGTAGAGATGACCAATAAGATTGACAACTTGTTGAAGGCCCTCAACAACCAAGTGCTATCACCTCCACATAAGGACGCTAGGAACACAAATAGCGGACCCCAAGTCAAGGACCCTTCTTCATCCAAACAAGTCCACTTCGTTAATGTTGTCACTATTAAGCCAATCCCTAAGAATGAAATAGATAGTGAACATAAGGAGGAAGTTAAGACAAATGAGGATGAGGTTAAGGAAGTTGAGGTTGATAAGGAAGCTAAGATAAGTGGAGTAGAAGAAGTAGATGACGAAGAGGACTACTTCAATAGGTTGCCCACTAAGGAAGAACGTGCATACCATAAGGATCTATTCGATGACCCCGAGACACCATACTTCCTAGGTAACCCAATCATCAAAACCGGTGACCCTTCCAACATCAACATACCATGCAATATAGGTCACTTGCATGTTTGGAAGGCTTACATAGATCTTAAGTCCCCAATAAACGTCATGACTAGAGCCCACTACAATCTAATAATGAAAAAGCAACTGGGACTTAGAACATTTCCTAGCACGGGGTGGATAAGCAATTTTGTAGGTAGAGTTAGGGGACTACATGTCTATATAGGGAATTTCACCTACGTCACCGACTTCGTGATCGTTGAGGATATTCGTCCGGTAGTTGACACATGCTTAACTCAAGTAGTTTTTGGAAAGCCGTTTGTTGAGGCCTCTAAAATGAATTATGACCCATCTCTAGGGATAGTTAGATTCAGGGACGAGACCGATGATATAGCTTACCAAATGCCTTATAAGATAGAGCAATACCGACTCTTGTCAAACATCGAGAAGGAGCACAAGCAAGCGGTCTACTATAGGAATGACAAGGATAGAAGTAGAGGAGTAGACTATGTCATGAGTAGGATATTTGGGTTCTACAAAGAATGCTTGCAACTAGGTCCGGAATATAAGACTAAGCCCGAGGATGACCTAGAGGATGTGACCAATGATGGAGTCACATAATAGAGCCCGTGACTTTGAGTCTAGCTACAAGACTCGTTAATAAAGAAAAGCGCTTCTTGGGAGGCAACCCAAGCTTTGTGTGTTTATTTGTTTGTTTGTTTGATTTTATTTGCTTCCGTATGTATGTTTTATTTTTATTGTTATTGATTCATGCTTCAAACTAAATTGTGAAAATGCTTTATTTTGTTTTTAACTTCGTCTTAACTACATATAAAGGTATTTTGCAAAAGATAAGTGTAAGGGAAATCTAAATCGGTTTATAAGAACAAATGAACATGAATCATAACAATATTAAATTGACATACATATTAGTAATTGTTTGAGTCAAATGCTTGTATCGAGTCATAATGATATTTTTGCAGGAATTCCAGGAAGTAAGGTATAGTTTTTCCAAAAATTTTCCGGAAACTTAACATGAGAATTTTGTCAGATCATTTCTGACGGCGTCAGGCATTACAACCTGACGGCGTCAGGCAGTAATTTTCAGAAATTTTTGAAAGTTTTGTTTTTCTTCCGGAATCATAAAAAGTTTTGTTAATTCTCTAACTTATAATCTCCAGGAATTCTGCAAAAAAAACATTCATTCCACAAGCACTATATCCTATTATAAATTATACCGCCGATTTTACGCGAGGTTCGCCTTTATTGTTTTTCAGGTTAACTGGTTATTTTGGACAAGGAGATGATTTATATTTCGTAAGGGAAGCTTTAAGCGTTCATCTTTCTTGGAAGAAGATCTAACCATGTTACCTCACTATCCACACCAAACGAATCAGGGGAGTATTTGTTTCATTCTTTCATTTTCATTACTTTTACATCTTTTATGTGAACATTGGGGACAATGTTCGGTTTAAGTGTAAGGGGTGGTAAATGAAGACACTTTAGAGAATGCAATTGCGCTTGATTTTTGTTTGTTTGATAGTAAATTTGTAATAAAACCGAGAGAAATATTTGTTAGGGCAATTTTAGCGCCAATTTAAATTTTTTTTACAACATTTAGAAGTGAAACTTTGGTCCTAATAAGCGTCTTATGGATAGGAAATTATATCACTAGCACAAAACCGTACCACTAAAAAAAATTTCCACCCCAAATATGTGAGGTTCGCCCCTAGAATTGGTAGGAAAAGCATTTATGCTATGATGTGTGTACCGGTAGCACTTAGATTCTAGAACTTGCGTTAGGACCATCTCAAATCCACAAGTGAGACTACATTCGTGTAGTTAGATCTACTACATGATAAGAGGCATTAGGATTAACCCCTTGTTTTACACCCGTGTTTTTGTTATAATTGTGTTGGCTACATTGGTCAAGTAATTCTCCCACACCCTTTGCGTTGTACCCATTTTTGGTACACGATACCCCTAGTACACCCCTCAGAGCCTATCTTTTCGTTTCGACCTTTGAGCATCTTACTCAAAGTGAGAATTTGTTACACCCCACTTAAATGTACACCCAAATCGCCTTAGCCCACCTTGTATGCACTCATCTTTGGTGCATTATTGTTACAACATTTGTGTTAAACCCTTTCTTAATTATCTAATTGATTACATGGTTGCTAAGTCGAGTCATATCTTGTACATATTGTTTTGGGACGATTAGGACTCATGGGTAAAGTACTAGTTTAATGGAGTAATGGGGAAGAACAACATTATTACCCCCATATGTGCGAAATATTTTAAAAGTACTCCAAGTTTTTCGATTATCTTAATTCGAGTCATTAGATTAGTTATTTGTAAAGTATGTAAAAGTTTAAGTGTAAGGGGAGAACCGAGGCCCCTATGATATATAATTTTGGATGGTAGGGCAAGAGTGTATGCAAAAAAAAATAATAATAAAAAATAAAATAAAAAAAAATAAAAAAAATCAAGAAAAATACAAAAAAATGAGAAAAAGAGAAGTAGAAAAAACATACGGACTACCATCCCGTTTTCTTTTTATGTTTGTTTATGTTTTTGTTATTTCATTTTTAGCTTAAGTTGAGTCAAGTCTTGGCTTAGCAACATTGTATAGTACATGTATTTGATCATGATAATTAACTTGCCACCAGTAAAATACCCTTTATTCCAACCAAACCGTGTTTATCATATTCCTACACCTTACATTATAACCCTTTGGAAAGCCCTCTTTGATGGTTTATCTTAGGTGCTTACGCCTAGTGGATGAGTAATTGATCCTCTCCCAAGCCTATGGTAATGTATTTGCTATGACAGGTAGTGAGTGATTATATTCCATTTCAAATGTAGTTGTATAGGTTTATAACACCCGAGAGATGAGAGTATCCAAACACTATTTGTGAGGTGCTAGTGTATGATTTCCGTGCTTATTATGATTAGGGTCGAGTAACTATTTTTTGTAATTACTTTTATATTAGTGTTAAATGACCCCTAACTCATATTTTGATTGGAATAAAAGCCTATTTGCTTGAGGACAAGCAAATCTCAAGTGTAAGGGTATTTGATGAAGAGAAAATTATACCCGTTTTAGGGGGTCATTTAAGCCCTAATTCGTGTTAATATGATCAAATATTGCCTTAAATCGTTCCTTTTGTCATTTTAGGTACTTTTGAGAAGAATTCTGGAAAACACATCAATTTGGACGTTTTTGGAGCATAAAGTGAAGAAAACGACAAAGTCTCAAAAGAATGCTGGAAATCCTTCCTGACGGCGTCAGAGTCACAAGGTGACGCCGTCAGCCAACCAAGACAAAGGAGTGGATTCTGACTATACGTGACGCCCTAAGAAGAAAATGTGATGTTTACACCTGACGGCGTCAGGTGTTAATAATCCTAGGCCGTCAGGTGTTAAGTTAAAGAGTGACGGCCCAGAGCAATTTTACAAGTGACGGCATCAGAAATAGATCTAGGCCATCCGAGAACCCTTATGGCGGCGAGCTGACGGCGTCAGAGCATATAAGCTGACGCCGTCAGAATGTATTTTCTATATATACTTTTCTATTTTTCATTCATTAGTGTGCAACTTTTGGGAACAAACCCTAGACGATTTTGACAGATTTTTCAAGGGTTTTTCACCCTTGATTCTTCCATGCTCAATTGAAGATAATTCTCCATTCAAATTAATCAATATGTCTATGTGTTGGTTAATTATATCTTATGCTTGTCTTTCAATTAACATGCTAGGCTAGATTTATTTTGTGTTTGCTTAGATCTAATGAAACCTAACTATTGATTATTGGTTGTTGGTGTGTTATTACTTGTATTGGATGATTGTTTATCGATGTTAGGCTTAAGAAAACTGGCTAACCTCCTATACGGTAACTTGCTTGAACGTCTTAAGAAACATGAACCAATGCGTACTAGGTTTTTATGGTTGTATTTAATGCATGAGCGAATTCTAATGATCCCATGTTAGGAGCTTCTAGCAGGCTCGACATAGGAGTGAAGTAGGAGCTTATAGAGTTGGGGAAGTACGTACGCCACCCCACGAATGGTATTAAGGAATACACCCGTCATCCACGCAATTAATACACACTAATTAACCGGTAAAAGATAGTTAGGGAGTAAGGAAATCTAAGTAAACACACTTGTCTCCATATAAGTTTAACAACTACTTAGTTTTACTTATCTTTATTTTAATTGCAATAGTAGTTTTTGGGTTAGTTGACTAGCAACTAATTCCGCCCACTCCTTCAAACCCGAGATTTTACTTGCTTTCAAAAAAATATAAAAATACAAAAATAATCATCCCTCATCCTTAGACCTATTAGAGTAGTTTTTCATACCTAACGAACACTATTCCCTGTGAGAGAACGATCAATCCCCCGTACTTACCACTAGAGCTGGCAAATTGGGTATCTGTTAAGACCTGTTAAGACCTGTTAAGGGAAAAAATGTACTATGCAATTTTTTTATTTTTTAAAATAATTGTTTTTAGTATTCTAGGGTTCAATATTTAACTTATTTGATACATAAAACGCTTATCTGTCATACTCAAACCACCAAAGCCAAGTGTTAAACGAGTCGTTTTCATGTTTGAAACTTATGTTATTCGCGCGCTCCGAACCTGTTAAGACCTGTTAAGACACGATTTGCCAGCTCTACTTACCACTACACTATACTACATCGGTCAGGTACACTGCCTGGTGGGATTGCAAGCTTCTCAAGATCCTTTGAGAGGTAAAACCTGTTGCGTGGTCTAAGTTGTCTATTACTACTAGTACCACTATGATTATAAGTATAATTATTCCTAGATACTTAAAACTAGTTAGGGTAGTATCGATAGTATCTTCTAGGTAGATTTCCTAATGTGTAACCTATGAAATGTCAAACCTAAGTAGTTTTAATATCCTCAAATAAATTTTTCCTAGTTTCTAAATATGAGCCTTAAGTTGATAAACCACTAATTAGATCCATTAAAGCTTCTTAGTTGTTTCCTAAGGATTCACTTTTCTAAGATCCTCGAAATATTATGTGGGTATCCTAAAGAACTAGGTAGGGGAAAATTGTGTCCTTAAAACAACTTATTCTTATCGGGTAGAAGCTTGCTAATGTGACTATCCTAAACTAGGGATTTAAAAGCTTAGGGTGGGGGCTTACTATTTAATCCTTTGTTTTTCCCTAAGATTCCTTATATCTAATCTGTGTTCTAGTTCTAATATCCTCGATAAAGTTCTTAAATTCAATCCTATTTTTCCTATCTTAATTTATAATTTCAAAGTTATTCTTAGTGATATCTTAGTGTAATCTAACTTCATAATCTAAGGTATTCTATTTCTATCTTCCAGAGGCATCCTAAAGTCATTTCTATTCCTAAGTATAGGTATTCTAGGGAGATTAACTAAGAGTTTTCTAAGTAATTTCTTTTAGGAATCATAGTAATCTTAAGGAAGTAAGGAAGGAAGGACGGGAATATACTTGTATATAATTACTATATACTCATATATGGGAATAGTTAGGGAAAGATCTTCTTACTAAGCAGGAGTCTTAAAGGAGTAGTGAAAACCGGAGGCAAAGGAGAGAAAGAATTCAGATCTTTATGATATAGAATAAGAATTCTCATCATTAGTATCATATGAAATGATAGAGGAAGTGTGTTTAAGGGATTTTGGGTGAAAAGGTGAAGGTATGAAAGAAGTTGTTATACATGACATAGAATGTCATGAAATAACGGAAGAGGAAGTCACAACCGCATAAGGTCATAAATGACTTGTTATACTTAGATTTTTAACAAGCGTCATTAGTTATGCCAAATGTCTTGTTGTTGGATTTAAGAGGGTAGGATTTTTAGAAAAAAAATTAATGGAAGAGAAAGAATAGAGGATGGACTCTATAGAATGAAGCTTTAGGCTTTTTCCCAATCCTAAAGTTCATGAACAAGTATCCTTATGAGACGGCTCTCAACAAGGACTTGGGTTTGAAATCGAAACCCAATCGAGTTAGGGGTTAAGAGTGATAAGAGTCTATATGGATAAGGCATCAGGGTCCTAATGTTTCTAGGGGTTATGATAGAGTAAGGGTTTAAGGCGGGTTATAACAATTACTCACTTGTTATGTTTTTATGGATTATTCCTAAATTCCTAGGGATTCTTCTAGGGTTCAGGATGACTTAAGGTAATCAAGGAAAGGTATACCTAATTCTAGGTTGATTAGGTTATCCTAATCTTGAGGGACACTAGGAAGTATCGATAAGATATACCTAAGTCTCATTATTACTTTCCTATTTTACATATCCTAGAAGTATTACTATACTAACTATCCTATAGTAATATTCTTAAGGCATATTACTTAGGGGTTTCTTCCAAGGTTTTTCCTAAATCTAAGGGTTTACAGTGTTTCCTAAATTCGATTGATGACTTTCCTCGTCATCATCAATCATTCTTTCTAAGGTACGGATTCTAAAACGGGCAAAGGCTATCTTATGGTGGTGTCTCATTTGTTTCTTTTGTAATCTACCTATCCTAAAACAGGCTTGTGCTAGGGTATTTCTTAAATTACTATAGTCGGGTCGGGTACCTAAGTTACTATCATGACCTTCTTCTATCTTCCCAATAAGGTCAAGGAAAGTGGGAGGGTCTACTAAATACGGTGTAGGTACTATCGTATAGGGTTGCCTAGGTTCTAGGGTTATAGGTAGGGATGGGTATCCTAGGTATATAGGGTGTTCTAGGGATAAAGAAACCATGTGGTTCTAACCTAGGTGTGGGAAAAGGTGGGTGTAGGATAGTGTTTGGGGAAGTAATAGGTGATGCCTTAGCATAGAAATCTCTTATATGTTTTAGGTGTGGGCCATCTGTAAAAGATGTAAATCCTAAGGGTGACGGCGTATCTATACTATTCCTAGGGCTATTCGGGAAAAAGATTTTTAAGGCCAATATCCGAATCATTCGGAGAGGGATGAACATTCTCCGTATGTATTCCGGATGGGGTAATAGTAGGGTAGTGGGGAGCAGGCATATCTATCTAGTAATGCAGAATTTAATATATGCTCAAGTAATAGTCAAGTAATACCTAGTATGCAGATTTAATGCACGTATGGCTCTGGGGAAAAGGCATTGGGGAGTGAAGTGGCACAAAGGACTTTCTCGGGTATCGGGAAAAATAGTTGTAGTTTAGGTTTTGACCTTGTTCTCTACAACTAAAGCTCTGATGCCAATCTGTAACACCCCCATTTTCACGTTTCGCAGCGGATTTAGGGTTGGGGTATTACTTCATGTTGAATCTATGTATCCTTGATAAATCTTGTAGCTCTCGTTGATCGTTAGCAGTGTCTATGTAATCACAAACACTCTAATAGAGAATCTCCAAAGCTTGTATTCTAATGCGGAAAACAAATACAAACATAAACAATGAATACTAAGAACGTTTAATCCTCTATGGATTATATATTAATAACTTGTAAACTCGTTCGTTACATTGAACATAAACTTGTGTTCCTTTTATAGACAAGGAACCCTAATCTAAACCGTTTCTCAAGAAACGTATATTCTATAAACTTTAAATGATATGCATTATCTTTTCCTAATATAACTCATGCATATCCTAACTACATTACATAATGCGCGGTTTTACTATGTCCGCAGAAACTAAAAATGCTGAAACTATGTCTTCAGCAGTATCACATCTTCAGCAGAATCTGTATCTTCAGCAGATTCCTTCAGTAGTAACCATCAGTAGAATTCTCACTTAGCAGAATTCCCAACAATCCTCCCCTAATCTTGAATTTGACAGGGTTAAGTTCAAGATTCTTTGATAGATCAGCAATCACAAAAATTGAAAGAGGATTGTCTTCAAACATCAGCAGCAAAGAACCAAAAGAATCCACATCTCTATGAGTGACCAAACTGTATACTCCATATCTTTGCAGCAACAAATGACATAATGTACATTAAAACATATTAGTTTCATACTATTCTCATCACATCCAGGTGTGTTAACTCCTGTCAGAGGTGAATCATTGAAAATAATGGATTTGATGTCTCTTAACCAATAGTCATCACTACTGGAGTAGCCAAATGTTTTAGTTCGAAAACCATGGTACACTGATAACCATATGATTTTTAGTAAATCATCAACTATAAACGGATTTGAGTTGTCTTTACATGTAGCCGTTTGCTCAGGACTAGCCAAGTCTTAAAGGAAACATCCTTGGTGAATTGATAACCAATATGGATTTCCACTGCCTTTACCACAAGCCATATACTTATAGGCTAGTCAATTCATTGGATTTTCACAGAATAAGATCCATGGTGAATTGATGACCATTCAACTCTTAGTAATGAAACATGGGTGAGTTGAGTACCCTATGGTTTTGAGCAAACCATTACAGCTATCAACAGATTTGATGTGTCTTTACCAAAGCTGTACCCTTTGGACTAGCCAACTCTTTGATGGACACAAGTCACATCTGGTGAATTGAAAACCATCAATAGAGATACTATACAACAAATCTGCAAACTGTTAGTACAATAAAACACATTTTTTTTAATTCAAACAAGAAATAAAAAGAAAAATATACAACATTTACCCCAAAGAAGTATCAATGGTGACTCCATGCTGTGCTTTCATACCCATTTTGAACTGAATACTTCTCCTTATAGCTTTAACCAATTGCTCAGCATGGTCATGTCATTGCCACACACATCACAAGGAACAAGCAGCTGCATCTCCAACATTTGATTCAGAATCCTTAGAGAGATGGGATAGGTAATCTCAGCACACATGTAGAGAACCTTGCCAGCATCAGTAGACAACACATGAACATTGGGTAGAGGATAAAATTTCCAATTAGAAACCTCCCATCTTGACTGTCCCATCCAAACATCAAAGCCTCTACTAAGATGAAAATTTGAATCAAACAACACAGTCAAATCTCCTCTCAAATACATACCACTCCCAGTAGGTTGTTTGTTCTTATAAAAGGAGGTAACCCAAGAATACAAATTCAGCAGATCCTGTCTATCCACAAAAGTTAAAATTTCACTCAGAAAAGAGAAATATTTAACTGTCCCATCGGCTCTGTGGATAACATTGATATCCTGATCCTTGTATTGAACTGGTAGAACCTCCCAACTAACCAAAGGAACATGAGGAATAGGATCTTCACCATCATCCTCCTCAACCTCAATATATTCAGAATCATCTGAGGGTGTAACCAAACTAGTAGGAGGTCTCTTCCTACCCTGAGTCTTCCTTCTTGTGGCAGTAGAAGATGCATCAGTAGTATCTGGCTCAGATTTAACTTGAGTTGAGTCAGGTACTGAAGGGTCAACAGGAACATCTGTAGATGCTACAGCAGGAACATCTGTAGATGCTTCAGCAGGAACAGATTGTTCAGTAGGATCTGGAACTGCTGAAGGTGTCTGAGCAGGATCTGGAACTACTGAAGATGTTTCAGCAGGAACAGATACTGAATCATCATCATCCTTAGGCACATCAATAGTAGCTCTAGCCTCTGTAGCCCTAGCAAGATCAGCCTTGTCATTTTCTAGCATCTTCTGAATAGCTTCCTCACTTAATAGATCCTCCATAATTTGCTTCTTTGTTCGTTGCCTAGTAACTGGTCCTGTATTAACCATAGGGGCCTTTCCCTTATCAGATAGACCAGAAGATTCAGCAGAAGGAGGTGTATCAGCAGGAGTCTCATGTGTAGACTTCAGCCGTTTAGAAGGTGGTTCCTCAAGTGTTTGCTGAACAGAACTCTTCTGGCGTAAAGACATAATGTAGTTATAAGCACGCACCAGTTTCTCATGAGGCATATTCCAAACCTTGGCTTTACTCCATCCAGAATTAAACACAGCTGAACTCATATTTTTCACCACTACTCTCATAGTATGAGTTATTTCAGCTTGAGTAGGAGGTTTAGCCAATTTAGCTTTGGTTTTCTTTGCATCCTCTTCTTTCTTCTTTCTACTTAGCAAGGCAACAATGTCATCAGTGGTAGCATTATCACCCATTAGATCCCTAGTAAGAGAAGCATTGGAAGCAATTTGAGCTCCAACATTCATCCAGTCATCCTCATCAAATTCAGCTACCATGGCATCCAGCTCTTTTCTTCTTTCTAGTGGTAAGGTAGACACATAAGTAGCCTGCACTCTGTCAACCTCTGCATTTAGCTTTGCCTGTTCTTGTTCAGCCAAAGCTTGACTCTTCTGAAGTTCCTCATGTATCTCAAAAAGTCTTTCTTGGGCAAGTACTTCATCCTTAGTGATCTCATCTGTACCAAGATCCTAATCTACCACATGAATTTGAGCTTGTTCAGTAACCTCAAACAGCTTATCAGCAGAAGAAGATGCAGCATCATGAATCTTTGGAGAAGAAGGCTTTGCAGGCTCAGCAAATGCAGAGACATAGTCAGAAGCAACAAGATGAGCATGAGAAGGCAACTTGACAGAAGTATCATCATGATCAATATCCATGAATTGAACACCAGCATCAGCAGCACCAGACTGCTCTTTTGGACCTATACTTGGACTCAGCACCTTAGGAGTGTCATCAGTTGCAGGTTTTGGAGATGGAGAGAGTTCAACCTCTGTAGCTTCAGCCAACATATGAAGAGGATCAAGAGAGGCAGATCCCTTTGTTGCAGTTGCAGCAGGAACCTCCAACTCATCCTCTGAATCAACCACAAATTTTCTTTTCTTTGTGTTTGCCAGTTGAGCTTCCAAAACCTTGACTCTCTCTTGCAGTTCACTTATTTGACCCCCAAGAGTTGTTTTGGTCTGCTTTAACTCTTTTTCCAANAGGATCAAGAGAGGCAGATCCCTTTGTTGCAGTTGCAGCAGGAACCTCCAACTCATCCTCTGAATCAACCACAAATTTTCTTTTCTTTGTGTTTGCCAGTTGAGCTTCCAAAACCTTGACTCTCTCTTGCAGTTCACTTATTTGACCCCCAAGAGTTGTTTTGGTCTGCTTTAACTCTTTTTCCAAGCCACAAACTTGTGCAACATACCTGTTTAGCAACTGATAGACAGTGGTTAGTGAAATGAGGTCCTCAGCTGTACCATCTGGTTTACCAGAGGTTTGGGGAGCTTCATTGGACCTGTTAGGAGACATATGAACATCATCACCAGTAGTGGTGGTATCAATCAAAACCTCTCTAGCTGGGCTAGAAGTCTGAGGTGCAGTGAATATTGGTGTCTCAGTATTAGGTTTAGTAGCAAATGCGTCTAAGAACTCATCAAAATCACCAAATTGGTCTGTCATGGGTGTCTGTTCTACATTCCTAGGGTCAGCAGATCCTTCACCAGCATTAATGGCTGGTTCCAGAGGATCAGCAGAATGCTCATCAGGAGCAATAGGCCTAGGAGAAACCACCTGCTGTTCATCAGCAGCCACTGAGGTTGAAGCCTCAGCAGCATGAGATGTACCAGCAGCATCCTTATCTGCGGATGCATTTGCATCAGCAGCATCAGGAATAGGTGGATTACCACCATCAGCAGCATGAGGACTAGGTGGAATATCACCTTCAGCTGCACCAGCATTGTCACCAGGTGGCAACATAGCTGGAGGTAGAGGCCAATGGGTGCCAGAAAATCAACTTTCCATGTTTGAAAACACTTTAGGAGCTATTTCATTAACAGGTGTGTGTGTTCTATCTACTGTTCCAATACCTATGATGATTTGAAGAAACCTAGGGTACATATAAAATTTATTCTTAACAGCCTGAATATTACTAATCATGCCCCTAAAAATATATATAGAAAAATTAAAATTTGTACCCTTGGAGATATTAGCAACAGCACAAGCCACATGAGTAGAAAATTGATCTAGACCTCCTGTCTTATTACTCATGCACTTCAACAAGGTATGCACCTGAAACTTCCATTTTGGGCAAAAGAGCCTCTTGTACCACACCTTGCCATCCCCTTGATAACCAATAGCTCTCAACGCTGGAAGAATCACAGACTTATCTTCATGATATTCACCATCCGCATCTTTTAATTGAAGTTTGTTGCGGATCAATGACTCAGTGACCACATACTTTTTCCCATCAATCCAAGCAACAATTTTAGTCTCAGCTTCTGCTACCATAGCTGAATTCCAAAATTGTGTGACCAATGATTCACACACTAGATCCGGACAATGTGTCAGAGCAAAGTGGAGATTAGACCTCTTCAAGAAATCTACCATAGGTTCAAATACTTCTTTTCATTTAACTTTACCCAGAAAAGCAATTAGGTTGTGTTCACTTTTAAACACAAGGTTTGCCATAGTGAAATTATGAGAAAGAAATGATCTTGAGAGGTTAGAAATGGGTTTGAATTTATAATGAGTGGGATGCAGTTATTTTGGAGTGGGATACACACGATTGGTTATATATAGAAGTTACCAAGAATCGTGGGGGTTAGTTGACAACGAATCTTTAGAGAATCGTTTGACTAATTTTGACTTTATAACGTACCCAAAATAAAACACACTTTTTACCCATCAGCAGATTGATAAGTCAATCCGTAGAATCCCATGGTCAATCCGTAGTATCTATAACAGGCTGTCATCCACTCCCACCTTTTGGAACTGACGCTTCATTAAACGTCTTAAAAACCCAATCAGTTTTATAAATACCTCTCAAATCATACTTAATCATAATCAACCATTGAATAACCACTTTTACACCCAAAATCACACCATGAATATTATATACATATCTTCTGATTCAGATTCATCAGAGCACAATGATCCATCACCACCACCACAACCAATGCCTATTCCACCACCACAACCAATGCCAGTGAGAAGAATCCATGGTTGGAGAACCAAAGAAGAGGCACGCAAACGTCGACATGATGTACCAGCTCCTCCTCCTCCACCAGCACCACCTCTACCTTTTCCATCCTCTGACTCAGATACCTCTGAGTCAGATACCTCTGAATTATTGTTCTATGAGGATGTCACCGAAAGACCTTCTGAACGTCCACCTCTTTCAAAGTTTCTATCAGAGGAGATGGAGCGTGTTGTGGCTGGGATGAGGCTAATTCCAGTTCCTCAAGATCACAAGAGATTGGAAAAACCACCTCCCCAAGTATTGGGGCTTGTTTGTAACAGGCTATGGACCCCTGAGACAAAGTCCAAAGATGTGGAGAAAGTGCTGAAGAACATGAGATATGGTGAAGGCACTTCTGACCCCAAGGGTAAAGGCAAGAGGAAGATAGATTAGGTTTTAAATTGTGTTTTGTTTAGATGATAGGATCAATGTATCTTCCTTTTTATGAACATGAATAAACTCTGAACTTTTCTTTCATATAAGTCATTCGTGAATGTATGCATAGTGTAGATACCTCTGAAAAGATAGAATAATGTTATCAGCAGATACCACAATCAGCAGAAACTCCTATCAGCAGGAACTGGTTTCCGCATGAACCATGCAATCCGTAGAATGGGCTACAGTAGTATGATACTAAATATCTGTTCCCACCTAACTATCATTAAACGCTGTTGACCTTGACTTTTGCCTATAAAACAGATCCAAACTTTCATCAACCCTCATTCCTCAATTTTATCCCAAATCATGTCTTCCAAACCTGAGATCAT
>LBNU01036637.1:85339-110909 GCA_014162995.1 Artemisia annua | reverse complement strand
TCGACGCAATATTGCTATTATATGTTCAAACGACACATAACTGACAGTTATTTGTTTGCCAAAGGTTGTTGACTCATTGGGTCCAACTGGCTAACAGAGATATAACTGCATCTTAACATGGTTTGCTACTAAACTAAACTTGGACTGCATGGGTTAAATCATTTACCCATTTAACTAATTACATACATAATTCGACACATATAATACATAAACTATAACTTATTCGTCTAAACTTAATAACAGTTGAACCATGTTAAACTTTGATCTTAAATTAATACATTAACAATGTATCACATTCATAAAAGCATGGGCAGCAGCAGCTAGAGGTATTCCCTTATCACCAAGTTTTGTAGCTTCTGAGGTCTTCCCCTACAATCCTTCCTTAAAACATTGGTTTCCTTCCAACTTAATTCCTACAAAAGAAGTTGTGACAAAAAGATTCGTGTTTGATTCCACAACTTTAGCTTTCCTCAAAACAAAACCTGTTTCCAGCAACAGCAAACAAACGCCGCTACCATTATACGGCCCAACTCGTGTTGAGGTCATCACAGCGCTAGTTTGGAAAGCTGCCGCCAAAGCAGCATCCGCTGTTAAACCATTTGGTCCACAGTCACCTCATGTTTTGTTATCATTAGTAGATATCCGAAAAAGGGCCTCACCTCCTTTGCCTAATGAGTCCATTGGAAACCTTTGTGTTAAAGCCATTGGGAAATGCTATCCAAACAAACAACCGGACTTGTCAACCTTGTTAGGTGAAATCAGAGAATCAAAAGCTGCAATAAACTCAGATCACGTCGAGTCCTTAAAAGGTGCAAAGGGTCACAAGGCACTTGATGAGATGAACAATTTGTTAAATGGAATGGAGGAAGGACGCTGCCTTTTTGCAACCAGCTTGTTAAATAGTGGAATTTATGAGACAGATTTCGGTTGGGGAAAGCCTATATGGCATTATTACATGAATCCAGGGAGCCCTGGTGTGGTGGCTTTGACTGATGTGTTAACTGGTGGTGGTGTTGAAGCCATTGTGTCACTGAGTCGTGAAGAAATGAAGATTTTTGAGCGTGATCCCGAGATTTTGTGTTACACAACTCTCAATCCAAGTTCTCTTCAGTTTTTTAATTAATTAAAATATGTGAGTTGTCCACCAACCTAGAGTTTGTTGTGGGTTCAAGCCTCGCTGGAGGCATTTGTGAGATATATTGTGAGTTGTGACATAGATGGTATAGGTGTGAAAAAAATAAAAATCTATGTGATTTAAAGTACCTTTTTTTTTTTTTTTTTTTTTTTTTTTTTTTTTTTTTTTTTTTTTTTTTTTTTTTTTATAGCTGAGCTAATATGTAATAAAATTTTAACTTTTATATTGTTTTTCGAGTCCATATATTACTAAACTATAATATGATTTTGGTTTTTATAACAGAAGTTCAAATAGTGTGCATCTTATGATGAAAAAATGTTTTACTTAAGTTTCTACAAACTTACGTTTCATTACTAGTGCGAAATCCGGGTTTAACCAAATGCAACCGTGAACATACTTTAATTAAGTGTCCTTANTTTTTTTTTTTTACAGCTGAGCTAATATGCAATATAATATGAACTTTTATATTGTTAATCGTGTCCATACATTACTAAACTATAATATGATTTTGGTTTTTATAACAGGAGCTCAAATAGTGTGCATCTTAAGATGAAAAAATGTTTTACTTAAGTTTCTACAAACTTACGTTTCATTACTAGTGCGAAATCCGGGTTTAACCAAATGCAACCGTGAACATACTTTACTTAAGTGTCCTTAGGCAGCAGGAGAGCTGGACAGTCTCATAGAGTAAATTGTAAATGACTAATATATAAACTGTTCAACTAATCATATATTCGACATTTATAATCTGTTCTGAACCTTTAGTAATTTTTACAGCTTAAAATTCATAAACTGTATACCCCAGCAAGGCAGGTGCCTTCATCATCATCATTGACAGCCTGAGAGTTCCTCGTCTTGTGTTATTTGAGAAGAATCATACCAATAACCTTAAATTTTGCTAATAATGTAATGGTCTATAAACAGAATGAAGTCAAACTACGCCACTGCTGACTTTTTATGATTATAATCGTCTAGGTTCAGGGCTTCCAGCAACTTTGGCCATGATTCCGGGATCCCTCCTGGGAGATCAAATTCCATTAACTTCCCTTGCTTTCTGTAGTAATCCTCTACGGGTTGACTCTGAATACAAACACATATATAAATCAATCATTGGGTATCTTTTAAATAACCAAATATAGCCAGATAATGTGTTATTAGAAGACATACTAGTCCATATTTTGCAGTGTAATTTACCTGTATGCCATTAGAAGTTTGAGATCTAAATTACCAATATATCCCATGTCATCAGATGATGGTTCTAACGGGTCAACAAAATTTTATTTTCAATGAGGATTTTAGTCATTTAACAAGCATAACTTTACTTGAATTCTGGCACATATTTGATATTAAATTTTGAGAACCCTAAAACACCCGTTAAGAATGAAGAAACACCAACAAGTTATGGACCAAATTGATGCCCATGAAAAATGTTTACCTTTTCCTTATAGACACGAAGTCGCTCTTTGACAACAGATTCAGTGTCATCAGCACGACTAATGAGCTTAGAAGCACAATTTGGAGGTGGAGGAAGTGGAGGCATGATCATTGCCGGGAGCCCATTCTTGGCCTTTACATTGATTGAGGCCACATTGAAACCTTTTCCACATTCACTGCATGTCCTTCGTCCCAAACATTTCTCAATCAATACATCTTCTCTAAGTTTCAGGTTTACAACCAAATCTATTTCTGTTACCGAGTCAAGAATTTCCTGTAACAAAACACAAATACAGGTTACATTCTAATATAACAATTACTTAAAAATAATGATGTTTAATTTTTTGTACAATAAACTTACAGCTTGTCTTATTGTTCGTGGAAACCCATCAAGAATAAATCCTGATTCACCTCTTGATTCACCATCTTCGAGTCTCTTTGACAACAAGTTAAATATGATTTCATCTGACACCAACTTCCCTTGATTTATTACCTCAAGCTGAAAAACAAAAAGAAAGTATACACAATAAAAAAAACAGGACAAAAAGACTTCAGATGAGAAACGTGCAACAAACGACGGAGAATGCACAAACTGTCCCATTCAAATTGCCACATATCATAGGCCTTTGATATTATATTTTAAGATTCTAAACGCTCCTACTGAACTTTTATGCAAGTAAAACATTGCAATTTTCAGGTGATGACGTATAGAGGTAGTCAGTTAGTACAGATGATCAAAGGCAAACATTGTCCGAAATTTTAACTATTCTTGCAAACTATAGTTATGAGTACCATTTTTGTAGTAATGCTTAAAAACACTAGACAAATTATAGATGTAACTGCAAAAAGACTATTTGGTCCAAGATTACTCATAATGAGATTTACCACAGTAATTTTCTTGCTTCACCAATTAATCGTTAGTTTGTTTGCAATAGAAAATTTATAAACAGAAGTAAATCATATCGAACAAACTAAGCCTTGTCACAATTCCACATGTATTCCTTGTACCCTATCATATTACAACTAACCAACATATGAGAAAGCCTATAAGTCATTAGTCATATATATATAATAGTTATACCTGACTTGAAAGAGGTCCAGAGGTAGATAACTCATGTCGAACAAGATCACCCGTGGCGATATGAGGAACACCAAGAAGATTAGACAATTTACTTGCATATGTTCCTTTCCCGACACCAGGACAACCAAGAAACACCCACTGAAAACACCTAGCCTTATTAACATCCTCTGTCACAGTGCTTGTTGATAGTGATCTCTTGAATATTGATGAGAATTGAGGTTTGAATATACGAGTCATGGCTGCCATTAATGGTGGAATTCACGACGACTAAGTTAGCAACACAGATGATCGACCTAACAAGTTATTATAACGTGAAAGGAAAAATGAATAAATTCTCTTGTGTTTTTTTTAGAGAATATTGTATTAATATTAATATAAAAATATAAAATCTTAAAAGATCTAATAAAGTTTTTGTCACATGTGTTTTTCATGGGAAGATCGTTTGTCACCAACTTTTTTGGAAATTAATTAGGTAGATTAGTAAATAGTGACGCCTTTCATATAATAATAAAAAAAGAATATATTAATAACGAGATTGGTTTCTAAACTAACAATATTTTCTCTATTCAAGTTAATAATTACAGTACATTTTTTAATGATCGATGGTAACTATTTTGTTGCGATGCATGACTGCGACGACTTGAGCAAATTTTTATAATAAAAAGTTACTAATTTTGGGTCACATTTGAGACTAAACGCCCAAATGCGTCACATCAGGCCTCACATTTGGGTGTTTAGCATATTTTTCAGTTTTGGTCTTTTATTTATCTTAAGAATGTTTATTTAGTTTACCTACGATTCTTTACTTTAATTAGTTATTATTATTATTATTATTATTATTATTATTATTATTATTATTATTATTTTTGCAAAATAACATTCCTTTTATAAATATAGGGTTTTTATCAATGTAATACATATTTGGATCTTGGATTGTCAGTAAATTACGTGTTTTAGAGTTTTATCTCTTCTTGAGGTTTATTCTTTACATGTTTCGTCCTCGTATCAACCTTTGAATTAAAGTTTATTGCATCCCATGTCAAAATTGATCGTAAATACGTGAGATTTTATTAATTATGTTTAACATTAGTGTATTTAAAAGATGTTATTAAATTATAAGGTGATTTTTTTTAAGACAAAAAATAGGCATGATGATATGGTTGTGTTTAGTTGGAGAAAATTTTCCTTCATTTCCTATTTCTTATTTTGTAAAAATTTGGAACAGAAATTCATCTCCACAAAACACTTAAAAATATAGAAAACTCATTTAGTTGATGTTTGTATTTTCTATTTTGAAGAAAGGGATGGAGGGTTGTGGGTTAAAAAGAAAACAAGGAAAACAACTAAAATTTGTTTTGTAATTTTCCTTGTTAAGTTAGGAAATTTGGTATTTGTGTTTTGCAAAACATTTTGATGAAAAATGATGATTTGAACGCAACTTCCGTTTTCCACAAAACGGGTGCAGGATTCCTCCCTTTTACCCACAAAACATTTTGTGAAAAATAAGGGTATTTTCCCTTAACAACTAAATGCACCCTATATATTCCTAAAATCCCCAAAACATGGTAAAGTCTACATGTAATACGTGTAACAACATTTGCCACCAAACTTAACGGCTAAAAATTAATCCACTTTTCAAAAAAAAACTCACTAGGAAAATGACGATGACTCTCTCAACATCAATCTCTCCGATCACCGGAACTTACCTATCTCCGGCCACCAATAGTAAACCATCACTATATCCCACCAACAATAGTATGCTCACTCTCCCCCCCACCACCAAAACCACCGTCCTCACTTGTTCATCACATCCCCGTCGCCATGTAGTTGCCGCAGTCTCTAGCTCATCTGGTGCGTTTTCTTTACTTCCCGCGTATTCGACTTAAACTATTTTTTACATGTATAACATACTAGTCTAAAACCCCGCGTCACTGTGTTCTCGAGTATCACTTGAGGAAGGAAAGCAAAGAAAATGAAGTGAGAAAAAAAAAAAAAAAAAAAAAAAGTTGTGTTCTCGAGTATATTAGTTAAGGAGAAAAAGAAAAGGAAAATGACTGAAAAGGTTCATCTAGTTGATTAGTACTGTATAAAGTAAAATGTTTACTGTGCTTCTTATTTCTTTTACTTTTTCTTACTCAAAAAACTCGAGAACTGAAATGATGGTTGTAAATTAAGGTAGTAATTATGAATTTATCTATCCGATAAACGAAAAGTTTTGTAACGTTTAACTATTTTGTATTTATTTTTTGGGTTTGAACCCACCGCCACATACGCAAAATACTTGAGGATTGTTCCGTGATCATCTTTACAAATTAAATTGCCACATGTCTCAACCACACTGCTGCTTAGTGGATATTTGTCTAAACTTATTTGATATGATAGGCTTATTCAAAAGATTCTTACGGCCCATCATCTCACCAAGTCCAACATATAAGCAAAAGTGAAGTTACATTTTAAAACCAATTGATGATAGAAGGAGTAGCCCACCAAGCTTACATGTTAACTTTGTGATTATAGTTCTACTAATGTGGGATTAGGTTTGCAGACCCAACAGATAGGCTCGTAATCTTAGTAAAATTTGCATAAGGTTAATTTTTTGGTTTATGAACTTTATAAGCTCCCGGTGCTTGCCAAGCTTATTTTTGGACTTATGAACTTATTTGATTTCAGCTTGTTCACAAGCCCAGATTTCCCGGCTTATTTTGGGACTTTATATAAGCTTTTACTATATCATAATAAACTCATATAAGCATAATATGCTCATATAAGCCATAAGTCTCAAAATATGCCGGGATTTGAGCTTATAAAATATAAGCCGTAAACAAATAAGCTTAAACACCCCTTCAAAAGCCTAAAAATGAGCTTATCAAACTTTCAATAAGCTCGTGAGTCCATCATATAAGCTTAGACAAACACTCCATTATGTCTATAAATCATTTTGCTTTATGTTTATGTAATTTGGCGGATGAATTGTGCAGGAACTGCTGAATCTTTGGTTGAGACGGGTGGTTTGTTGGAGAGGGTAGAAGTTTTTGATGTGAATGGGAAGTCAATTTTAATATCGGATTTGTGGAAGGATCGCAAGGCTGTTGTTGCGTTTGCTCGTCATTTTGGGTATGCGTATCATAATAAGAAAGATTGGTGACATAAGTACAGATTGAGTGTATTGTATGATAATGATTGTTGTAATTGGTTTAAATGTTTTGGATGTTGGATTGCAGATGTGTGCTTTGTCGCAAACGAGCTGATATGCTTGCTGCAAAGAAGGTATGTATGCAGCTTCTAAGGCATGATCATGGGCATGATGCTGAAAATCGAAAAGTTATGCATTAAGTTCTTAGTTTCGCTTTCAATCAGCTAGGTTAGGGTGATTGATTTTGCAATGGTGTGTTGTATTATCAGGATAGGATGGATGCTTCAGGTGTGGCACTTGTCTTGATTGGACCCGGTAGTGTTGATCAGGTGTGGATATACCCCTCTGTGTTTGTTGATCATCTCGATATAATTTGAAGCTCACAATAACAGATCCAAAAAGTGAAGCAATCATTATTAAGAGATATTCGCATTGCTTTATTGATTAGTATGCAAGTGAATTATATCTGTTTCAATTGATCTTGTGCAGGCTAGAGCGTTCTCTGAGCAAACGAACTTCAAAGGAGGTATGTTTCAAGCATCTGTATCATTAGATGTTTACAATACTAAAAAGGTTTTATGTAATTAAATATCCATCAATAGTGACATAATGGATGAATTTGGTAGTAAAAATTGTTAGCAAATAGGTAATTTAACTGCACTTATAGCCCAATGACATGTATCCTTGCTGCTTGTTGCAGAAGTATATGCAGATCCAAGTTATGCATCTTACAAGGCACTGAGCTTTGTTTCTGGAGTTACAACTACTTTTACACCTGGGGTATGTTTCGCCTAAGTCAAGATATATGCTTGTATTATATTGCTTTTACATCAAGTTTTTCAGGTTGAAAGTTTTATTCTTTTTGAATTCTTTGAGAAGTACAGTCAGCTCTGAAGATCATAGAAGCATACATGGAGGGCTATCGACAGGATTGGGAACTCTCTTTTGAAAAAGACACCCGTACGAGAGGTGGCTGGTATGTATATTTTTATGAACATAATTGAAATATTATAGACTTGTATGGTAATTTAGTGGTAATGTAATGAAACGACTAGGTAAGTTTAAAGATTTTCAGTGACATTTATCTTTGTTTTCAAACAAACAAATCAGTCTTTTGGAAACATTATTCTTTTACTTTACAACAATGGGAAATTTTGAACAAAAATTGAAAGTGTATGTTTCAGTTGATGTGAAATTGGTTATTATGTCAGGCAACAAGGTGGAATCATTGTCGCAGGTCCAGGGATAAGCAACATCTCATACATCCACAGGGTGAGTTTCACTGTGATGAGCTGTTTGGACTTGTACTTCTGGGGTCTTCTTTCTAAAACCGTTTAATACAGTGACACCAACATCTCTGGTGCACTTCTCATTCAAACCCAACTCACATACCCGAGCCCAAGTCTGAAAAGACCATAATAGACTGAACCTGAACTTCAGTCGCATAACTGAGCGGCTGAGCCTATATCTAAATAGTTTTAGTATGAATGACTAATTATTGTCCTTGAATCTATTCTTATATTTCTAACCATTGTATTTTTGTGTTTCCATGATTGACACAGGACAAAGAAGCAGGGGATGATCCTGAAGTAGAAGAGATAATGAAAGTGTGTTGTCCATGAGTTGCTACATGTACACTAATACGTGAAGATATCATGAAGCAATTTTGGGAAGCGCCATGGCACAATGATACTAGAATACTTGTTGATATGATTCATTTAGAAAAATAATTATTGTGTGCATATGAAACAGCAGTATTACTTTATCATACAAGCATCAACTTTTTCAAGCAGTTGTGAGCCTTCATCACGGGAATTACTAGCATGATTCATTGCAGAGATTTAACCACTTCCCTTATGAAGTGTAACACAAAATACCATTAAATGCATAGTCAATGACATGCAAAGCAAGTCATTCCTTGACATTAGTCGCATATAAGAACGAATCTTTTGGATGAATTCTGGAGATATACATGCAAAAAGCCGATTCTCTTTGGCCTTTTTTTTCTTGAAAGAGCCATTCAGTCTTGCAATGTTAATTGGGGTTTTTTTTTTTTTTTTTTTTTTTTTTTTTTTTTTTTTTTTGTTGTTGTTGAATTGCGTAAGGCAACGACGCTACATTTAAAACGAATCATTCATTGTGATTACAGACACATGTAAAATGACAACAAAATAGAAGAAATTTTTATTTATATTCCATTAATTTGATGATAGTGTAGTGTTACAACATACAAGTACATTATTGTAATATTATCAAAATTGAAGGTTAACACATTTTACTATCTACAAAATATCAAGTGTAGGACGAAATACTTGCCTTCTATGCATTAGACTTTCTTTGTAGCCACTGGTACAAGGATCTTCTTGTCACCTTCAACCTCTGTAAAACTGCTGGTCTTCTGGTGGGCGATGTTGGTAGCCTGCTTCTTTCTAGGGTTTTATCTAAATCAGGATGTGGATTGAAGGGATTCTCCACATTGATTCTTATATCGGTTGGGATTTTAGGTCCTAATGTGAGAACCTCAAGGCCAAGATTATCTCGTAGAAGTTTGATTATTGTATCTCTTACATCAATTTGATGCTTCTCTGCAGCTGTACCAAGTTCCTGGACTCCCAGGATTATGAACATGTCGTCTCTTACATAATCTCCTGCAAAAATAAAAATGTGATTGGGCATTAGAACTTACAATCCAATGTATAGACACAGTTACACACACGTTAAGGATAGAGATAGATACAATTTAGTCATTTAGACCTTGTTATCCACAAGCTCCATGCTTTACGGGTCAAAACAGTTGGTGTGTTAGAATGATTACTAACAAGTTAAAAGCGATTCAAATACAAAATGAATCTACATTTTTTAATGAAGGTTGAGAGGTGCGTGAACATGAAAAAACATTTGGGTAACTTTTAAACCAATTTACCCCTTTCCTTTTGAAATTATCTTCTACATTTGACCATTTTGGGTGTTAGAAATTTAACATAACCCAAGTTATAACCATTCATACTACAGGGTTCAAAATTGTCACCTCTACTTTTACAACATTATACTAGATTCCCTAGGGCTAATATATCCATGCTATTAGTTCTATGTATGAGTATCCTAAGCATATTGTATCTTGTTTGAAATTTGGAAATTTTATTCTAGAAAGGGTTTCACGTGAAGGGATTCTAAACTAACTATAAAAGCCAAAATTTTTAACTGTACCTGGATTGTAGTTCTCTTTTATCATTCTCAAAACTGCTAGGACGACAATGCGTGCTTCAACCTGTTGAACCATTGTGTTAGATGTCAAGCAGCATCTAACGAAGTTTAAGGGCTATGTAAAGCCCAGAACATCAAGAGCTATAGATTACCTTTGTGAGCCCCTGAACATCAACAGCTATAGACTGGGCCTCTGCATTACCCATTTCCAAGTGTGATGCAACTTTCTCAAGAAGCAAACTTTGAGGTCCTCCTAAATCCCTTTTGTTGCTAGACTTTAGCTGGCCTTGTGATCGATTGTTATCTTGTATTATCCCTTCGCACCATTCCTCTATCAATTCCTTAAGATAGTAATCATTGGGTTTAAATCTACACAATTTAGAAAAATTTTCAGTAGACAGCACGCAGCATATGGCTTATTACATCACCATCTCCCACCCCATACAATTTTTGCATGTGCAAAGAATCACTTACCCTGCTTTACGCATATCCCGGTATATTGAAAGGCATTGCTGCACTTCTATTAGGGAACCGTATTTGGTACGCGCCCTGAGAAGTGTATTATATGTCACCTAAAATTCAAAAAGACGATTTCATTGGCTTAGCATTTTGTTTAAAACATTGGTTTAAGTAAGACTTCGCAATAATCTTTTCCGGTTCTATATAGTACCAAATAATATTTTGTAGATGCAGGAAATGAAACTAAACCATATGGCGAAAAGTTATATTCCTCACCATATTTGGTTGTATACGATATTTCTTCATCTCTGCAAATAATGAAAACGCCAAGTTCAATTGCCTGTGCTTTACACAAACCTGTGTTTATAATCATTTGGAGTCAGAGTCAAATTATTCAAAGACGATAGTGTAGCAATCCATTAACATGGATGACTTGGCAGGAGGAAGAATGTATTTAACCTTAATAGCTGCTGTATATGCGATAACATCAGGTGGGACATCAGACTCACGCATGGTTTTCAAAACCTGCACTGAAGGCGCAACAGTTATTAGATGTTATATATCATGGATTTTTGCTACAGTTGGGAAACTGGCAGGGTCGGGTCACAGGTCAAAACAGGTTTGGGCCAAAATGGGTAGTTGGGTACTTTCTTCTTTGGGTCCGAATAGTTCGACTAGACCCAAAACACTATTTGCCAGAATAATACTAAACTTTTATTAACAAATAGTGTGGTGATTACAAAAACTATATCATTTTAATAAGCTAAACTTTCTGAGTAAAACAATTTAGAAGGTATCAGTTAAAATCAATGTTGCAAAAATTGTGAATTGGTAGTCGGGCGGTCGACCACCCTGCAGCGATTAATCGGTCAAGGCGGGATTAATTGGTGATTAATCGGATTGGCATTTTCCTACAAGTTTTGAATATTTCTGGAGACCAAACTAAAGATCTTAACTGATTCTAAGCCTACTATGTTTTCAAACCTCAATAAAAGCCTCCAATTCTGATTATCAGGCCACATTGTGCGTTATAAGTGAAATAAATGATCCCCAAATTAAGTAGAATGCCTAAATTATAAGTTTTTTTAAAGTTGACTGATTAATCCGATTTGACCGATTCGGCCGATTTTTTACCGATTCAGCCGATTTTTGACCGATTCAGCCGATTTTTTACTGATTAGTGGCTGATTTTTTCCTAGGCCGATTTTTACACCGGTTTTCAAAATTCTACAAGGTACAAGGCCGATTACCGATTAATCGGCCGATTCGGCCGATTTTTGCAACATTGGTTAAAATAGACTTTAGGCGACTTTCCCCCATTTAACCCATTTCATTTGTAGCTTTGACATGTTGCAGATAAAACCCTAGTCAAACCATCCACAAGTAACTTGGTCATTATTGACACCTCTAATTTCTGCCGACAAAACATCGGATAAAGCATAACTTTCATTAAAAAGTTACTTGAAGCTCCTAAGGCTCTTACCTGTACAGCATTCTTCACATCCCCAGAACCTCCATAAACACCAATCAGAGTTGACCAGCTTATATGGTTCGGGCTAAGGCCAACTGTCTCCATCTCTTCCATCAAAGCTTTTGCTAGAAAATGATCGGTGCCACAAGCCTTCATCAGTACATTATACGTCGCAGTAGTAGGTTTGAAAGGGACTTTCATAGGAACAACTTGCGAGCTCTCTTGTGTCAAATTTCTATTGGTGATCTGAAATGAATTGCTTTTCCAGGAATGAAATAAACGGAAGGCCCGGTCGTACTGGAAAGCCTGAACACAAGCATAAAGGAGGACATTGCAACACTGTGAATTTGGCATGCAACCTGCCAAAAGCATTTCTTCAAATAATACAAATGCTTGATCCACTAGACCGGCTTTGGCACATGCACTAATCAACGATGACCATGTAACTGCATTTGGAGTAACACCAGCTTCAACCATTTTGTCTTTCATTCCTAGTGCTATCTGCCACATTTTAGCATCTGCATATACCTAAAATTTGACCACAAACATTATTTAACGAATACATTCTTATACAAGGAAGGGTAATTTGAGGAATAAATAATTAGCGAAGTCGACTACTTAGTTTTCTTAAGGATAGGAAGTGACATTGTCACTGCAAGTAATGCAAAGATGAGTATGGTACCTTGATCATTGTGCTGTATGTGAAGACATCCAACTTCAATGATCCTTTTGATTCCAAATCCTCCACCTCCCTATAAATTTCCTGTGCCGTATCAAGTCTAGCAGCAAGGCAGCATGATTTCAAAAGGATGTTATATGATGCAATATCCGGAACAACACCTAGATTCTGAATAAGTCAATTCAATTAGTAAAAATATGTCAAATGATTCATATGCACGGATCTCTCTCAAAGTAATGTTCTGTATTGTAAGAAGCTAAAGATACAGTTTTCATGTTTTTCATGCTTACACAAGTGCTAGGATGGAACTCTTATGAATCTATGGTCCATTATTCCATTCAGAACTGAATTATAAAAGTGAAACAATAAGAATTGCAGAGGAGTGAAGAAGAGAGCCTTACTTGCATATGCTTGTAAATGTTCATCGTGTAGCCCAAGTCGCAGGCATTTACGTTCATAAGACTGTTAAATACATAAAGATTTGGGTTGATATTCTGAGCACTTAACCCCTGCACCAAATTCACAGAAACGATACAGTATAAGTGACTCCACGAGCAACCAAGAACATCCCTCGTGCATAAATATGTGAAACACTACAGTCTAGAGGAATTAGAGATATTACTTTTATGTGAAATCCTACCAAATTGGGAACACGTGCCACCAGAAACCAAACCAGTTACCTTCTACCCAATATTATGAAGCAGTCCATGTATGTAAGATGTGCTTCTTGTTTTTGATCTAGAGAATATTATCTTAATCGTAACTGATGATTTAAAATTGACTTCCCTTTGAGTCAAAACTAACAACTAACTTATCTAACCAAAACGTGGATGGTAGATGAGATCTACATATAAATAGCCATTTAAGGTGAAATCAATCATCACTTAGAGCTCTTGTCATTGTCAATGCATGCCATAGACATTGGCATGGTTTTGTTTGATGATTCATGATTGGATGAGAGCTACAGCAATGAAGTTGTAAATTGTGGGGAATATTCTCGCAAGCTATTCTACCTCTGACACGATCCGACTTAAAGTTCTCGTTTCTGTGTACAAGTGTGGTTTTCATATTAACTTCCAGTTATTATTGAAAAGCATACATACACAAAGTCAGGTCTAAGTGTCACACATTTAGCAAGTATAGAGCCAACATCAGTATAACTGAAAAGTGCAGTAGAAAAGGGCACATGGGTCAAAATATAAAAACCTAAACAACAGGAAGATGCGCCTCCCTGGCCCTCGTCTCATACAATACATTACCATAATAACTCAATGATTGACGCCTTAAGTACTTAAACTACATGCTTGATGGTAGCGGGCAGTAACTTTAATGTTTAATTACAGTAAAGATTAAATGTATAATAACAAAATCATATAGAGTCAACACGTAATCCTCAACAATTGTCAATAGCTTTACACTCTTAAAGCTCAAGGAAACGACCACCATACCTCATAAATGGATCTAGATTGCAAATGGTCACGACAAAGACCACATACATCTATGATTGTGCGGTAAGCATACATATTTACGCAGCCCAGATTATCTTTGGATGCTTCAAAAACAGTCAGAGCAGATGCCATATCTCCTCTCTTACCAAACTCAAGAATTGCTTTACAGAATATTTCATCAGAGCGGGTACAAAGACCTGCATACCTGCAAAAAGGAGACAGTTAATGTGAAGGAACAAGAAGCATCGCCAAGAACAAAACAAAGATTTTCAATATACTTTTCGATAAAGTTCTCATAAATACGGAAAACTTATAGAAAAATTAATTATTATCATTAGTATTAAGGTTTAAACCTATCTAGTTCAGTGATGATCAAGTGAGGGTGCATTTGAAAGAGGCGGGATAAGTTTCTAGTACACTACTTTTTATTGGTTCACGTAAAGGAGAAGAAAGCATACCTTATGGCCGCACGTGGATTCCTTTTGTAGACACACGTTCTAATAACCTCAACTGGTTCCAGTACATCTTCTATAGATAAAGGAAACCCTGAACGACAATGAGGGGCAGAAGAAGATACATGAGTTACATATTACAACAGAAAACAAACAATTTTCAACAACACAACTATGCAACAGATTTGACAGTACAAATGATCTGTGCTAGGTAAGTCACTGTTTTACCACAATAATTAACTACTTCATCCTTTAAAGACATCAATACGGGTTTCAAAGGAATAAAAATGAGTATGTGTTGAGTCCTACAATAACTAACAAACTAAAGCAGTTAAACTTTCAAAGAAAGTAGTTAATCTAATTGGCATCAGGTGATATACTGAAACCAAAATTCTTATTATAAAGTTTTTAATTTCTAAAATATAAACCAGTGTATGTTCATTGCTAGTCTTTATCTCAAGTTTCATGCTTTTCGAATAGAATAAGTAAACACGATCGAACCAAATATTACAAAATTTACACTCCTTTAATAAGAATCGGTACATCAACTTCAAGTAACTAACTAGCCTAAATCACCAACAAGACTATGTATTAATCGAACCTAGCAGAACTTCCTAGTATTGTGTCAACTTAACAAATTTCATATGACATTAATCTCCAATATAACACATTTGTAATCAGAGCACCAGCGTTTTTACCCGCAATGGTATTACTGAAAATTGGACCCACTAAAACACACACAGATACAGTTTCATTTTTTTCTTTTTTTAAAGTAATCACTTTTCACACCAATGTGGCCACGACCACAACGCCAGGCCAGTGTCGGTCGAAAAAACATTCCCGAACTTGTAACTAAACATCTAGCTACAAAAACAAGTTACAAGTGTCAAGTAATAGAAAAAATACTACCAGACAAAACTTCCAACAAGTCAACCACCACCTCCAATTGACCACATTTCAACCCCTTCCTACACTCCCTCTTAACCGCGTCAAAAACCGCTCCATCACACACCAAACCCTTAATCCCCAACTTCACAAACCCGCCCAAAACCCGAACCACTTTCCTCAACTCACCACTCTCAACTAAACTCAACAACCCCTTACACACACATTCACTAATCAAACCTCCATCAACACTACCAACAGTTTCAACTATCATAAAAAAGTCATCAAATTTAGCTTCTTCAGCTAGCTTTGAAGCTAACTGAGCATAGTAGCTGGTGTTTTGGGTTTGTTTATGTGGGTGTTTGGGAAACTGGACAGTGGTGAGTAGAGGGCGGTGGGAGTGTGATTTGGGGTGTTTGGGAGAGGGTTTTGGGTTTGTGGAAGGTGGGTGTTTGGGAAGAGGGGGAGGGTTTGAGATTGAAGATGAGAGTATGACTAGAGTAGTAGTGGTGGTGCTACTCATATTCCGGTTAACCGTTGGAATTCATGGGTGTTTTGGATAGTATTTGTAAGGCGGGTGTTTGAGTAACAAGTGGATGTTATCTTTTTTTCTTTTTTTTCTTGAGTTTGTAAAAAACTTAAAATATAAATTTTGTTTATCACAAGTAACTTATAAAAATAATTTTGTCAAACGTACTTTAGGTAGGGCTGAGGAAACGGAGTGGACCGACCGAGACCGACCGGATTGAAGGACTAGCGGTCCGGTCTCAGTCTCGAGTTTTTCTTTATTACGGTCTCGGTCTGGTCCAGTCTAAAAACGACTATTTTGCCTTTTTGGACAGGACTAGACCGAACACATTGGGTCTCGGTCTCGGTCTTAGTTTTTGGGCAATTTTGGTCTTGGTCTTGGTCGGTCCAGTTTTCGACCGATGATCAGCCCTAAAGGCAGGTGGTAATAGTGACCATTATTATCACCGTTAACTCAACGCTACTTTTCAACACTACCAACATAGTGTAATAAGACAACTAATATTATTATCAAAACATATCCCACTTAAACATAAATATACTCACAAAAATTATTATCACACACACAACCGATATAAGAAGTTGGTCGTCCCCAAGACAGACTTCTCTCTGTTCTTCACCAAAGACGCGTTGAGATGGGATGTGTCTAATAAGGAAGAAGGCGTCGACGAGGTGCCAACGAGGCAAAAGACGCGTCCTTGTTCTTCTATTGCCATTAGTCTAAAGAAAATGGGTAAAGTTTAAACAAAATTACAAGTTTAATATGAAACCCTCACAAAACTTAAACAAAATTACATGTTTGATATGAAACCGATGCATATATTATCTATACGGAAAATGGGTAAAATTTAAACAAAATTACAAGTTTAATAAGAGACCGATACAAAACTTAAACAAAATTACATGTTTAATATGAAACCGATACCTTTGACGTTTAAAGAAGAACGCGTGCATTTTTTGAATATGGAGAACAAAAACAACCTCTCAAAATAGGATTTTGATTAGCACCTATTTGGATATTTTTAGGTTTAACCAAAAAGCTATTGAAAAGGATTTTGATTAGTACATCCTTTAGGCTTAACCAAAACCCCTTAACAATAGAATACCAACATACCAAAAATTTAAGATTATAAATAGCTCAAATGTTTTATTTTTTAGCGATGTGGGATAGATTGTACAAAAAATGTTGGAAACGTTAGTAATATCTTAGTAAATACTAGACACTGCAACGTTTTGCCAGCACGTAAACTTCCCAACAAAGTGTTCATTCTATATGTTCGCTTTAGGCCATCAAAATGCTCATAAGGTAAAATTAAGGAAACGGGGACCTCTACTTGTAGTCTTTGCGCACGAAAGATCATACAATAGAATGGAAAAGTTGGACTTATGAATATCAAAAAGGAGCTTCAAATCAACTGTACTTCATCAGATAAGTTTTGTAGCTAAAATGTAAAATAACATGCTTAGATGAAGGTAATTCACGCACAATGAATCCTCTAACGAAAGGTTGAAGTTTGAGAACTTTATTTAAAAGATCTCGATTGACCGTTAAAAGTAAATGAAACCACAACTCGGGATTAACTTGGCTTGTCCTTTTAAGCTATCGGCCTCTTGCCTGATTGGATTATCAAATGCCAAATTATGACTTGGTTCAATTTTTCGCTTTGGTCAAAACTCATCTCCACTTGTACAAATATCCCCAACGATTTTATGTCGAACAAATAGTGAAAGAGAGAAAAGTAGTTATATATGTATTTGCACTAGCTTTGAGCTTTAGAAATTCAACAAGAGTTATGTCCACCAGATTAGACATCAATTATCTACAACTAAATTACATATTGATTTCGAGGATTTACATAAGAGGAGAAAGAATGGTGTATACAAGAAGAAATGTAACAATAACAATGGCACCCCCAAGTGTAAAACCCGGGCTAGTCCATATACTCAAGTTTGATCTCTCTGCCCTCTTGATGGGATCTACCTCCTCAGATAACGGGAAGTTGGATCGCCTTGGGTTCCAACTTACACCTTGTTTGGTTTTGTTGGAAAATACCTCGACAACAATCCGAAGTTCGATCGCGGAATGCTAGATCGCGAGTTGTATTGAGCACAAGTAGCAAACACGAGAGACTACAAAGACAACTAGAATATGCACACGATATACCCTCAACGAACCCTTTATTAAAACACATAATAAAGCTTTTACAATTGAGGAAGAAGAATGAATAACTAGCATCCCCTCATCTCTATTTATAGAGATGAGATGAGGAGGTGGAAACCTAGCTTGCCTTGCACCCCAAGCTAACTAATCCTAGTTCTAGTCTACCACCTAATCTAATTATAAAGTACACTTAAGTCCCTAATATTTAAGTTTACTACTAATATTTAACAATTTCCACCTTAGGAGTAACACTTAAACATAATCGATACTCAGCACCTTTTCCTCGTGCTGGAACCTTGGACCGGGGACCACCTTGTCGACCAGGCATTGTACTTTAGTAATTTTCCATGATTAGTTTCCGTAGACTCCTTCACTTTCTTCTTTTCAGAAACATTACCCTCTGCACCCTCTTGACCAGGTACTCCGGTTACCGTAATGTTCGCCCCCACCTTTATACCAAGGTGTACCTTTTCCTGCTCCTTTACCAAGCAGTCCGTGTTTGTCTTTTCTTCAAGTTGTTTGTCCTCCAACTTTCTTTGAGCCACTGCAGCATCATCGTTACTATCCTGAACAACCTCAGCTTCACGATTCCCTTGAGTTCCCTGCAGTTCCACCTCAAACCAAACACGTTCATCAACCTGTACTCCATGGACTTCTGTTTTAATACCAGAACCAAGTTGTTTGAACCCAACTTGTTTATCACCAAGTTGTTTGAACTCAACTTGCTTATGACCAAGTTTCTTGAATCTAACTTGTTTTGAACCTCCATGCTTTTGTACACAAAAAGTCGTCACTTTTGCTTCAAGAGTATACACACAGTTCTCTTTTCTGATCCCGGTCATCACAACCCGACAACCTTTGATCACCTTGACTCTACCCATCTGCATCTTCACAGTATAACCCTCTTTTTCAAGAGTACCCAATGAAATCATGCTTTTTCTTAACCCTGGAACATACCTGACGTCTTCTAGTATAAAGCTTGATCCATCATGCAACTGTATCTTCACTTTTCCTGTCCCTCTGATAGTGCATGTCCTGTTATCACCTAACTGGACCGAACCACTATCAAAATCCTTGAAGTCATACAAGAAATCCCTCCTAGGTGTCATATGATAAGACCCACCTGAATCCATTACCAATTCAGCCATCTCATCATTCCCAACTACCACTAAGGCTTCTTCAAAGTAGGCGTTACCCTCGTAATCAGAAGAATCAGAATCCTGATCATGCTTACCCTTCTTGACGAACCCACTTGACTTCTTCATTGGACAGTCTCTCTTCAGATGATCCTCTGAATGACATATGAAGCACTTGAGTTTACCAGTTCCACCCCTTGACTTAAACCGCGAACTTCCACCAGATTGAGCTTTCCTTGAATGATCTGACCCTCCCCTTACATATAACCCGTCACCAGTATCTTCCTTTGTGCCTTCGGTTCTTTTCTTCAACTCCCTTGAATTCAGAGCCGCCAGAACATCCTCCATTGTCAAGGATTCCCTCCCATACAACAATGTCTCCACAAAGTTTTCATAAGACGATGGCAACGACGTAAGTAACATAAGTGTCTGATCCTCATCCTCAATCTCGATATCAATATTCGCCAAATCAAGTATCAACTTATTAAACTCATCTATATGATCACCCAGTTTCGTACCTGGACTCATATAGTACGTGTACAGCTTCTTCTTTAGATACTGTCTGTTTGCTAAGGACTTAGTCATATACAGACTAGTCAACTTCGATCAAATTCCTGCAGCAGATGTTTCCTTGGTAACTTCCCGTAAAACCCGGTCTCCCAAGCATAGAATCAAGGTACTGTATGCCTTCTTCATCAAAGCAGCCTTTTCACCTGCTTCCATGTCCGCGTGTAATGTCTCTAATGCAGCATCACATCCCAACTGTACCATTAAAGCACGCATCTTTATTTGCCATAACCCGAAGTCATTCTTCCCATCGAATTTTTCGATGTCAAACCTAGTTATCGAACTAGCCATTCTTCTTATACCTTGCTAAAAACCCTTGTCAAGTTGTTTATTAACCAACTTTACCGACAAGCCTCACAAGCCGTGTGCAATATTCTTCCTTGTTGCTATAAACCCTTCTTGCAAAATCGAATTAATTAGAATAACCCTAAAACCCTCGATTTTGAACAAGTAAACCCGATCGTAAACTTGAAACCTAAGTAAACCACGATCGAAACTTGTACCACAAGAATACCCCGCAACAAAGTAGAACCTTCAATTTGATCGAATTTTTTTAAACAAAAAAAACGATAAAGTGAATTCTCACTCTTTGATTTTAAAACCAAAATTGTTGACTTTATGAACAAAAAAACAAATATAAATTTGCCACCTTTGTAGTAACTAATCACATGGATAGGAAGAAGCCAAAACCAATCTTCTGGCACTTTTCTTCTTTTTAATTCACGTCAGTTTTAAAACCATAAAACCTCTCGACACCGATCGCTACTTCGAACACCGATTCGAAACCCGAACCTCAAAACCTCGAATAAACTTGGAACCTCGATCTAACACTCAAACTTCAATGACCACAATAACCTGGGCTCTTGATACCGCTTGTTGGAAAATACCTCGACAACAATCCGAAGTTCGATCGCGGAATGCTAGATCGCGAGTTGTATTGAGCACAAGTAGCAAACACGAGAGACTACAAAGACGACTAGAATATGCACACGATGTACCCTCAACGAACCCTTTATTAAAACACCTAATAAAGCTTTTACAATTGAGGAAGAAGAATGAATAACTAGCATCCCCTCATCTCTATTTATAGAGATGAGATGAGGAGGTAGAAACCTATCTTGCCTTGCACCCCAAGCTAACTAATCCTAGTTCTAGTCTACCACCTAATCTAATTATAAAGTACACTTAAGTCCCTAATATTTAAGTTTACTACTAATATTTAACAGGTTTAAACTGTGAAAACAGGCTCTTTTTCCCTTGCTTCTTGAAACTTGACCAAGCCTTGTCCCAATCAGTCGAAAACTTAGCTGTAAACGATGTACAAAAACACTATAAAGATCAATACTTTCATCTGATATGTATATATATAGATTGTTTGCCTCTATGACTAAGACAGGTGAGAACCAAAAACCTTATCATCACTACTCAATTACAAATTTATACTAGTATGAACACATACTTGGCCTTGATACAAGGCTACAAAGTAGCTCTAAGCCTCTAAGAAGTTTTATTTGCTGCTTACCAAGGAGTTCACAATCATCGTGTATATAATCGATACCATTACTAACTTCAACAAAGATAGATTCTTAACGGTATCTCCCTCGCGCGACACTACAATGCGAACTATGAACCTTTTTTTCATGCTTTATATTAGTATATATGTATATGTGTACACTTAACAGCTTTTAGAAATGAAGTTCTTAAACATAACCCAACAGGAAACGTGTACAGCAAGAATTATATATTTTTGGTGTTTCGTGTAGTCTTTTTTTTTCCTCTCCTAATAAAACAAAAACCTTTCAAATTTTGACCTATGTGTGTATTTTGCGACCATCTTACTCTTACTTTTTTTTTTCCAATTTTCAAAGGGTAAAATGGTTATTTCACATGGACAAAATATACACAAATGTCGAAATTTGAATGCTTTGTGTTTTATTAGCAAAAAAATAAGATGACTACACGATACAACGAAAATTAATAAGTTAAATGCATTTCCAAGTTATTAGCCCGTACTTTTTTAAGGAGTTTTATAAATTAATCATTAAGTTCATCGAATTAATTTATTATTCGCGGTCAATTTTAAGCGCTTTTATTGTGATTGATATCATATCATATATTAATGGTAAAATGCAGGCTTATGTAACATTCTTTTATGGTATTATGTTGTTGATATATGATAAACTAGAAATCTAAATAGAAATGTAGTTCATCAAGATCATGTAACTGAAATTCAAATTCAAAGATACAAGAATTGAACTCGAATTAATAGATCAAAGGATTGTTATTTGGAATTAACTTATAGTATAAGTTTTTCAAAATGATGTTTGTTTTTATCTTCGGCTTTATCTTCATTTCCAGCAACAATTAATTTTGTCAACATAGTGTAAGGCAAGTGGTAATAGTGACCATCATTACTGTCATAATGTAATAAGAAAATCAACATTACGATCAAAATATACCCACATAAACACAAATATGCACACAAAAATTAATATCACACAACACACAACCGATATAAGAAATCGGTCATCCTCAAGACCGACTTCTCCCTTTCTTCACCCAAGACGCGTCGAAAGAGGTTTGTGTAATAAGGAAGAATGCGTCGACGAGGCAAAAGGCATGTCCTTGTCCTTCTATTACCATTAGTCTAAAGGTAAAATGAGATTACTTAATTTGGCGTGCATATATTTTGAGCATTATATGTACTTGTAAATGGGTTAAATTCAACAAAATTACATGTTTAATATGAAACCGATACAAAATTTAAGCAAAATTACATTAATATGAAAAGCAAAATTACATGTTTAATATGAAACCGATACCTTTAACGTTTAAAGAATGACAAACAAAATGGAACCGATACCTTTGGCGTTTAAAGAATGACGAACAAAATGGAACTGATACCTTTGACGTTTAAAGAATGACGAACAAAATGGAACCGATACCTTTGACGTTTAAAGAATGACGAACAAAATGGAGTATTGATATGAGTTTTGATTAGCACCTACTCGAAATTTAGATGTAATCCGAATATCATTAGATGTAATCAAAATGATTACATCTAAATGATGTTCGAATATGTGCTAATTAAAATTAAAAGTTTAATATGAAACCGATACAAAATTTAAGCAAAATTGCATGTTTAATATGAAAAGCAAAATTACATGTTTAATATGAAACTGATACCTTTGACTTTTAAAGAATGACGAACAAAATGGAACCGATACCTTTGACGTTTAAAGAATGACGAATAAAATGGAACCGCACGGATGGAAATGCAAGAGATACCTTTATGGATGAAATAAGGAAGCTACAAGTCAAAAAGTATTGATAAGGTTTTAATTAGCACATGCTCGAATATCATTTAGATGTAATCAAAACCATAACAATAGAATACAAGAATGCCAAAAATCGAAGTATATAAAGAGCTCAAATGTTTTATTTCCTAGCGATGTGGGAGAGATTGTACACAAAATGCTAGAAAGGTTGGTAGTGATACTAGACACTGCAACGTTTTGCCAGCACATAAACTTCCCAACAAAGTGTTCATTCTATATGTTCTCTTTAGGCCATCAAAATGCTCATAAGGTAAAATTAAGGCAACATGGACCTCGATCTAAAGACGTAACTGTCTTTCTTGTAAGCAAGATCATACAATACTATGAAAAAGTTGGACTTAAGATTATCAAAAAGGAGCCTCCAATCAAATGTGCTTCATCAGATAAGTTTTGTAGCTAAAATGTGTAATATAACATGCTTAGGTGAAGGTAATTCACGCACGGTGAATCCTCTTACGAAAGGTTGAAGTTTTTTAAAAAAACTCGTTTGGCCGATGAAGTTCAGAAGTGTGTTTAAAAAAACCTTGATTGGCCGACGAAAAAAATGAACTGATAGAAATGGATTTTGATTAGCAGCTAACAGCATATCCTTTAGGTTTAACCAAAACTAATAGCAACAACACGCTAGTATGCTAAAAATTCAAGATTATAAAGAGCTCAAATATTTTATTTCCTTGGCGATGTGGGACAGATTGTTACAAAAAATGATAGACACTGCAATGTTTTGCCAGCACTTGAACTTCCCAACTGTTCTTTCTATATGTTTTTGCTTTAGGCCATCAAAATGCTCATAAGGTAAAATTCAGGCAACACGGACCTCGATTCTAAAGACGTTACTGTCTTTCTTGTAGTCTTTGTGCACGCAAGATCATACAATACAATGGAAAAGTTGGACCTTAAGAATATCAAAAAGGAGCCTCCAATCAAATGTGCTTCATCAGATAAGTTTTGTAGCTAAATGTAAAATAACATGCTTAGACGAACTGACTCGTCTCAGAACCAACAGGTATTGTCACACAAGCTAGCCACTTGTGAATGGCTAACCGTAACAAATAAACCCTGAAAGCTTAAGACCAGATGCAATGAAATCCTGGAGAGTATAGTGTTTCCCCGGGTCGTTAAAGTCCCAACGAGGTTGAAATTGTATTTGGAAAACGTTTAGGGAATGAGTGATTATGAATAGTAACCAGATAAAGATTTGGATTGATTTTACACTAATGATTGCTTGAAATTGAAAATGAAAATGCACAATAACAGATAATATATAACACAAAATGCAATTAAGTAAAGTACAGGGACTAAAAGTGACAACTTCTAAACTACAGGGGCTAAAAATGACAAGTTCCAAACTTAAAGGGTGTAAAATGAAAATTTTGAAACTTATAATTTAAAGAAAATTAAAATCTAAAAAGAAAATATTTTATTAATATTATATTAATTTAATATTAATTATTTAATATAAACTATTTTAATTTACTTAAAAACTATTTATATTAATCCTAAAAAGATTACTTTTACAAATTAAACTTAGAAAATTACAAAAATATTTTCTAAAAACCTAAAATGACTTAAAATATTTATAAAAATTAAAAAGAAATATTTTTGTCTTTTTGTGGATTTTTCTATAAATTAAAAACTTAATTAATATTTAAAACCTAATTAAACTATTTAAAAGAGAAAAATTAGAAAATGAAAAGGGAAAATTATAAAATTGATTTTTACAGATTCTAATTAATGTGACAAAGCTAGAAAAATTATAAAAATGAAAATTATATTAAATATTAACAACTATGCTAATTTCTTTTTGGTTTTTCTAATTAAAATATTTTAATTAAAATTAAATCTAATAATTATAAGATGAACAGTAAAAATTCTAGAAAAATTACTAAAAATACTAAATATTATTTAGAACCTAGGAAAAATATAAAAATATGCTACTGTTTAACAAATTTATACAGAATTATTTAATTTAACAGTTTTACTTAATTACTAAATTAACTAATATTAAATCTAATAAATACTAAACAGAAAAAGAAAATTCTAAGAAAATTACTACAAATACTTAAGGTGACAAACTAATTTTAAAAATTATAAAAACAGAATATTATTAAGCTAAATTTGAAAAGAGAAAATGAAAATTAAAAATATTAAATAGAAACTATCACTTTTATTAAAAAGTGATTATTTTTGGATTTTTTCTGTTTGGAACTTGTTTGCACAATGAAAATGGACAACTTTTATGAAAACACTTTTTTCAAAGCTTAAAAATAAGCACAATGCAAGCTTTTGTTCTTGACAGTTTGACTTTGGTCAAACTAGCAATGCAAAAGCTAGGAATAAGCTACACAGATGTCACAAATGATTGAAATAGCTACAAACAACTTATATGGACATGAAATAAGCCAAAGATACAAGAAAAGCACACTGGATAAGCCAAAAAGCACAAATAAGCTATTTCA
>LBNU01036637.1:33527-75047 GCA_014162995.1 Artemisia annua | reverse complement strand
TACCATGCGGGGAATTTCATTGTGAAAGGGATGTCATCCCACCAAAAGAACAAATTTCTTAAAGATGTTAATCATTACTTTTGGGACGACCCCTATTTGTTCAAAGTTTGTGCGGATCAGGTCATTCGTAGGTGTGTTCATGGCCAAGAAGCCATGGAAATTCTTAAGGCTTGTCATAATGGACCCACCGGGGGACATCATGGCCCGAACTACACCGCTCGGAAAGTATTTGATTCCGGTTTCTATTGGCCCACAATTTACAAAGATACCCATGACTTAGTCAAAACTTGCGACTCTTGTCAACGTCAAGGAAAGATTACACAACGGGATGAAATGCCACAAAATGTCATCCAAGTTTGTGAAATTTTTGATGTATGGGGTATTGATTTCATGGGGCCGTTCCCGTCTTCACGAGGGAACAAGTATATACTCGTGGCCGTCGATTATTTGTCGAAATGGGTTGAAGCAAAAGCGCTCCCCACTAATGACGCCCGAGTTGTTGTGAAATTTCTTAAGTCTCTCTTCGCTAGGTTCGGAACTCCCCACGCCATCATTAGTGATCGCGGTACTCACTTTTGCAATGACAAATTTGCAAAAGTCATGCTTAAGTATGGTGTCACACACCGACTTGCTACCGCGTATCACCCACAAACTAGTGGGCAAGTGGAGGTTTCAAACCGAGGTTTAAAGCGAATTCTTGAAAGGACCGTAGGCGAAAATCGTGCCTCTTGGTCGGATAAGTTGGATGACGCTTTATGGGCTTTTCGTACGGCTTATAAAACACCCATCGGGTGTACTCCATACAAGCTCGTTTATGGAAAAGCGTGTCATCTACCGATCGAGCTCGAGCACAAAGCTTATTGGGCCCTTAAGCATGCTAACTTCGATCTTAAGTCCGCGGGTGATCATAGGAAAGTTCAACTCAATGAATTAAATGAACTCCGTGATCAAGCTTACGAAAACTCTTTAATCTACAAAGAGAAAACAAAGAAGATCCATGACTCCAAAATTAAGAACCGCGTTTTCAACGTTGGTGATCGAGTCCTTCTTTTCAACTCTAGATTGAAGATCTTCTCGGGAAAGCTTAAAACCCGATGGACTGGACCATATACCGTTGCTCAAGTTTTTCCATATGGCACCGTCGAGTTGTCTCAAACCGACGGGCCAAACTTTAAAGTTAATGGTCATAGACTGAAGCATTACTTTGGAGGGGACATACCATCGATGGTTGTCCCGGATCTCCAAACCATCCCCATGGACCAATGAATGCGGGGATCGAGTCAAGCTAGCGACTCGGTGAACAAAAACAATAGCATTGCATGGGTTTTCACCCGTGATTCTGATTTCCTTCTATTTTCTAACATAAGTGTGGGGGAGTTTCCCCTACTTTTAAAAAAAAAAAAAAAAAAAAAAAAAAAAAAAAAAAAAAAAAAAAAAAAAAAAAAAAAAAAAAAAAAAAAAAAAAAAAAAAAAAAAAAAAAAAACATCATCACTAGTATGAACATATTGTTGGAATTTGATAATCATAACAAGTATAAAATCAAGTAGACATCATCAAAGCATGCAGCGGAAGTAAAGATCATAATACATGTAATTTAATTAACCGAATTAAAAGAATATGCGTACCTTTGTAATTTCTAGCAAGAACAAGAAATCAAGGATCAAGAACAATATAAACCCTAAATTAGGGTTTAAGGAATTCGACTTTAGGTTAGTCGAATAGGGCAAAAGTTGTTAACAAAAGTATGTTAACACTTCGTTCTTGTACACACGTATTAGTAGCGTTTTAATGAGAAAAGCTAGGTTCTTGATTCACAAACAAATCAAACAAGAATGCTTGAGCTTAGAAGATCGCGTAGGAACCCTATAAGGGTGTAGTTGATCGAACTAAGCACAAAAGAGAGAAGAAGAAAGAATGTTTGGCTTGCTAGAGAACCAAGGAATGAATAGAATGAATACAAGAGGATGTATTTATACTAAACAAAGCTTGGAGGCAAAGTTAGGGTTGAAAACCCCCCTCCTCTCCTTATGGCCGGTTATGGGAGCCCAAGGGGTCCTTCTGGATCCTTCTTGGTCCATATTTACATTCTAGTCCTTCTCCTTTTCGTTTAACGACCGTTAGTCAATTTTTCCGTTAAGTACTAACGACCGTTATGTGTTTATTTGTGAAACTAATAATTATTCATAACTTAATATAATAATTACTAATTCATTGAAACTCATACGTAATGTGTGCAATCCCGAAGTCTCGTGTTCGAATCCGGACATATTACACTAATATATATACATAAAACTTATACATATACTTGGCCTTAGATACAAAGCTACAAAGTAGCTCTAAGCTCTAAGACATTTTATTTGTCGATTACCTAGGAGTTCATAATCATCGCATATATAATTGATACAATCACATCATTACTAACTCCACCAAAGATAGATTGTTATCAGTATCTACCTCGGCACTTTAATTAATTGTCACTACAATGCGAACTATGAACTTCTTTTTTTCTTCAGATATAAAGTAGTGTACTTGATATGCGCTTTGAATGTTATAAATCACGACAATTTACATGCTTAGAATTGTCAATATTAGTATGTGTACACTTAACAACTTTTAGAATTGAAGTTCTTAAATATAACCCAACAGGAAACTTGTACAACAAGAATTATACATTTTGAGTTTGTACAAGAGTGTGTTTGATTTCGACTTAATTGACTTAATATGAAAAAAATTAAATTAATCAAGTCATATGAAAATTGTTTGTTTGTGACTTAATAGAGAAAGATGACTGAAAATATTAAGTAATAAAAGTGAGGTTGTCTACATTAAGTCATCTCTTAATTAAACATGACTTAGTAAAAAAATTTAACAAACAAGCCCGAAGTGTACCAGTATAAGTGCTTAAAATATAAATTTTGTTTATCTCACATAACTTTTAAAAGTTTTTAGAAATAATCTTTCAATATTAATTTGTATTTGATTTTGCTTATAAAAATAATCTGTTTTTGATCTTCCGCTTCATCTTAATCTACAACTACATTTTCATTTCCAACAACAGTTACTTTTGTTAAACACACGTTAAGGTAGGTGTAACAGTGACCATCATCACCACTGTCATAGTGTAATAAGAAAATCAACATTATTAACAAAATATATCTCATTTAAACACAAATATACCGACAAAAATCAATATCACACACACACAACCGATATAAAAAGCCGGTCGTCCCCAAGACTGATTTTTCCCTTTTCTTCAACCAACATGCATTGAGGAGGGTGTGTGTAATAAGGAAGAACGTGTCCGCGAGGTGCCAATGAGGCAAAAACGCGTCTTTGTTCTTCTGTTACCATTAGTCTAAAGGTCAAATGAGGTTACTTAATTTGACGTGCATAATTGCATATATTTTGAGTATTATCTGTAGTGTAAATGGGTAAATTTTAAACAAAATTACATGTTTAATATGAAAGTCTTTGACGTTTAAAGAAGAATGCGTAGGGTAAAATTTAAACAAAATTACATATTTAATATAAAACTGATACCTTTGACGTTTAAAGAAGAATGCGTAGACCAATGTTTTGAAAACCGGGTTCGAAATCGACCCGGTCGAGTCATCGGGTACCGGGTCAACCGGTTCGACCGTCGGGTCAACCCGGTTTTCAATTTTTTATTTTTTTATTTTTTCGGCCAAGTCAACCGGTTCGACCGCCGGGTCAACTGGTTCGACCACCGGGTCAACCCGGGTTTTTATTAAAAAGGTTTTGAAAAAACGAAACCTGGCCGGGTTGACCCGGGTCACTCAAAACCCGGCGGGTCTAACCGGTTAACCCGGTTTTAAAAACCCGGGTTTTTTTACCGGAACCGGTTAACCCCAGCCGGGTCGACCCGGGTTTCAAAACACTGGCGTAGACGAGAAAAAGAGACTACTCGCATTATGCTTTGATTTGCACCTACTCGGACATAGTTTAGATTTAACCAAAACTCATAACAAGAGAATGTTTTTGTGCCAGAAAATTCAAGAATATAAAGAGCTCAAATGATTTATTTCTAGCGATGTGGGACGGACTGTTATAAAATATGCTAGAATATGAGCCTCCAATCAAATGTGGCCACAATACAATGAAAAAGTTGGACTTGAGGATGTAAAATATGAGCCTCCAATCAAATGTGCTTCATCAGATAAGTTTTGTAGCTAAAATGTAAAATAACATGCTTAGATGAAGCTTGAAGGTAATTCGTGCACGATGAATCCTCTTACGAAAGGTTGAAGTTTCAACATTATTTAAAAAAGAAAAACTCGATTGGCCGATAAAAACTCATTAAAACAACAACTTGGGTTTAACTTGGCTTGTCCAAATTCATGTCTCGGTTGATCTGTCATTAGCTTCACTATGAGTTTCTTGATGATAAACATGAGCAGGGGCGGAGCTATTAAGGGACCGGGAAGGGTCCCGGCCCCCCTAGGCCTAAGTCCGTTAGTATATTTTTTCGCGATTTCATGTGTTCTTCCGGAAAAAAAATTGTTTTGGCCCTCCCATCTAATGTTCTTCCGGAAAAAAATTGTTTCGGCCCTCCCAAGAAATTTTTTCTAGCTCAGCCACTGAACATGAGCCACTAGTATCTTCTGTAGAACTGCTTAAAATTTTATAGATTGCAAGAGAAGTAGTGATCGAGTAAGTTTGTTTCTGACTTTCCTTACAGATATTTAGTCTTTTTCCATATCCTAATCCCCGTATCCCCAACAATAATATGTTTGAATAAATAATGAAAGAGAGAAAGAATGGTGTATACAAGAAGAAATGTAACAATAACAATGGCACCCCCAAGTGTAAAACCCGGGCTAGTCCATATGCTCAAGTTTGATCTTTCTGCCCTCTTGATGGGATCTACCTCCTCAGATAACGGGAAGTTGGATCGCCTTGGGTTCTAGCTTACATACTTTTTTTTAAAAAGTAATCACTTTTCACAGCAATGTGGCCACAACATCCGCCGTTTAACACCAACCACAACACCACGCCAGTGTGGCGTTGTAACTAAACATCTAGCTACAGAAAATAAAAATATACCAGACAAAACATCCAACAAGTCAAGCACCACCTCCACATCACCACATTTCAACCCCTTCCTACACTCCCTCTTAACAGCGTCAAAAACCGCTCCCTCACACACCAAACATTTAATCCCCAGCTTCTCAAACCCGCCCAAAACCGAAACCACTTTCCTCAACTCACCAGTCTCAACTAAACTCACCAACCCCTTACAAACACACCCACCATCCTCCATTAGTACTACCAACTATCATAAAAAAATCATCAAACTTAGCTTCTTCAGCTAGCTTTGAAGCTAGCTGAGCATAGTAGTTGGTATTTTGTGTTTGTTTATGTGGGTGTTTGGGAAACTGGATAGTGGTGAGTATGGGGCAGTGGGAGTGTGATTTGGGGTGTTTGGGAGTGGGTTTTGTGTTTGTTGAAGGTGGATCTTACCTAAAGCAGCTCGGATACATGTAAGATAAACCAAATATTTTTATTGATTGAATGCATTACATTTAAGACAACATATGTATTTATACTAAATACATAGCTTTGATAATAAGGAACTAAACCCTAAACCTAGTGGACTCAAACAACTTTTGATTTTGGGCCGACTAACCTATCTAACATGGATATATTCATGGGGTTAATGTTGTATTTGTAAGGTGGGTGTTTGAGTAAGAGTGGATGTTATCTCTTATTTTTGAGTTTGTACAATTAGTAAAAGTGACAACTTATTGTAAAAGTTTTTAAAAATGATGTTTGTTTTTATCTTCGGCTTTATCTTCATTTTCAGCAACAATTAATTTTGTCAACATAGTTTAAGGTATGTCGTAATAATGACCATCATTATTGTTATAGTGTAATAAGACAATTAACATTACTATCAAAATATACCATACATAAACACAAATATGCATACAAAAATTAATATCACACAACACACAAACGATATAAGAAATTGGTCGTCTCAAGACCGACTTCTCCCTTTTCTTCACCCAAGACGCGTCGAAAGAGGTGTGTGTAATAAGGAAGAAAGCGTCGACGAGGCAAAAGACGTGTCCTTGTTCTTCTATTACCATTAGTCTAAAGGTAAAATGAGGTTACTTAATTTGGCGTGCATATATTTTGAGCATTATATGTACCTGTAAATGGGTTAAATTTAACAAAATTACAAGTTTAATATGAAACCGATACAAAATTTAAGCAAAATTACATGTTTAATACGAAAAGCAAAATTTCATGTTTAATATGAAACCGATACCTTTCACAATGGGTTAAATTCAACAAAATTACAAGTTTAATATGAAACTGATACCTGTGACGTTTAGGCTATGTTTGGCAAAAGTATCTGCTAGCAGTAGCAGTAAGCTGTGAGCAGTAACCACAGCTCAATGCTCAACGCTCACAGCTTCTTAAAGAAGCATTGGAAAAATGAGTTTTCTTAAAAAAAATTGCAAAGCTCACTGCCAGGGGCGGAGCCAGAAATTTTTGGTCGAAGGGGCACACTTTGATAAATTTTAGAAACTACACTATAAATTGATAATTTGGGAGGGGGGGGGGGGCAAATTACGAAAAAAGTCAAATATTTTTGAAAATTTACACCACTACCCCTTTATCTCCGCCCCTGCTCACGTACTAAAAAATCAAAAAGCTCTGCTCAAAACATAGCCGATGCTCACGTACTAAAAATGAAAAAGTTGTGCTCAAAACATAGCCAATGACGAGAACAAAAGTTTATATTGATTTGGGCTTAGATTAGCACTTCAATATCATTTAGATGTAATCAAAACCCATAACAATACCATACAAGCATGCCAAAAATCAAATTATATAAAGAGCTCAAATGTTTTATTTCCTAGCGATGTGGGACAGATTGTACACAAAATGCTAGAAAGGTTAGTAATATCTTAGTCACTGCAACGTTTTGCCAGCACATAAACTTCCCAACAAAGTGTTCATTCTATATGTTCACTTTAGGCCATCAAAATGCTCATAAGGTAAAACTAAGGCAACATGGACCTCGATCTAAAGACGTAACTGTCTTTCTTGTACGCAAGATCATACGATACAATGAAAAAAGTTGGACTTAAGATTATCAAAAAGGAGCCTCCAATCAGCTAAAATGTGTAATATAACATGCTTAGATGAAGGTAATTCACGCACGGTGAATCCTCTCACGAAAGGTTGACGTTTTAGAAGTTTTATTGTCAATATGAAATTTTATTTCATCAAAATAGAATTTACATAGTGGTTGAAGGCAAACGAGCAACAAGCTGCGCCGCTAGCCCTTTTTGGATTGCAAAGCTAACTCTTTTGAAAACTACATCCGTGGATCTATGTGTCATAACATTACTGTTCATAACTCGTTGGACTCTGTTGAGTAGTTCCACCGCCTCAGGTGCAAGGAAACCAAATGTATCAAACGCGAAAGGAATAAACACGTGTTGATAAAAACTCGTTTGGCCTACGAAGTTCAGAAGTGTGTTTAAAGAAAACTCGATTGGCCGACGAAAAAAAAGACCTGGTAGTAATGGGTTTTGATTAGCAGAAAATAGCATATTCTTTAGGTTTAACCAAAACCGATAACAACAGCCAGCTAGTTTAATAAAATTTCAAAATTATAAAGAGCTCAAATGTTTTATTTCCTAACGATGTGGGACAGATTGTTACAAAAGATGCAAGACACTGCAACGTTTTGCCAGCACTTGAACTTCCCAACTGTTCATTCTATATGTTTTTGCTTTAGGCCATCAAAATGCTCATAAGGTAAAATTAAGGCAACATATAACTGTCTTTCTTGTAGTCTTTGTGCATGCAAGATCATACAATACAATGGAAAAGTTGGACCTTAAGAATATCAAAAAGGAGCCTCCAATCAAATGTGCTTCATCAGATAAGTTTTGTAGCTAAATATAAAATAACATGCTTAGATGAACCATGAAGGTAATTCACGCACGGTGAATCCTCTTACGTAAGGTTGAAGTTCAGAAGTGTGTTTATAAAAACTTGATTGGCTGATAAAAAATAAATGAAACCACAATTCGGGTTTAACTTGACTTGTTGATTTAAGCTATCGGCTTCTTGGCTGATTGGATCACCGTACCCCAAATCATGACTTGTTTCAGTTTTTCTGCTTTGGTTGAAACTCGTTTCCACTTAAACCAATACCCCCCCCCCGCTCCCAACCAACGGAGTCTTCTATACTTTTTATGTCCACCAATCCAATTTTTTTTGTCGCTAGTATATAATAGTATCTTCTATAGAACTGCTTAAAATCGTATAGATTGCAAGAGAAGTGGCGATCGAGTAAGTTTGTTTCTCACTTTCCTTACAGATATTTACTCTTTTGCCGTATCCTAATCAACTGGTATCCTCAACGATTATATGTCTGAATAAATAGTGAAAGGGTGAAATTTAGTTACATATATATTTGCACTAGCTTTGAACTTTAGATATTCAACAAGAGTTTGTCCACAAGAACAGACATCAATTATTTACAGCTAAATCACATATTGATTTCGAGTATTTATGTAAGAGGAGAAAGAATGGTGTATACAAGAAGAAATGTAACAATAACAATGGGTAAAATCTAAACAAATTTACAAGTTTAATATGAAACCGATACAAAATTTAAACAAAATTACGTGTTTAATATGAAAGCGATACCATTTGACGTATAAAGAAGATGCGTGCATTTTTTCAATACGGAAAAAAAAATACCGCTCGAAAGAAGTTTTGATTAGCACCCACGAAGATATTCTTTAAATTTTGCCAAAAATTCAAGATTATAAAGAGCTCAAATGTTTATTTTCTAGCGATGTGGGACAGACTATTAAAAAAAATGCTAGAAAAGTTAGTAATGTCTTACTGTCTTAGTAATGCCACTGTCTTTCTTCTAGTCTTTGTGCACGCAAGATCATACAATACAATAAAAAAGTTGGACTTAAGGATATAAAAAATTAGCCTCCAATCAAATGTGCTTCATCAGATAAGTTTTGTAGCTAAAATAGAAAATAACATGCTTAGATGAAGCATTCAGGTAATTCGCGCACGATGAATCCTCTTACGAAAGGTTGAAGTTTCAACGTTATCTAAATAAACTAGATTGGCTGATAAAAACTAATAAAACCCAATTATACCCACAAACATCAGTATCACACAAACATAACTGATATAAGAAGTCGGTTGTCCCCAACACCGACTTCTCCCTTATCTTCGCCCAAGAGTCGAGAAGGCTGTGTATAATAAGGATGAGCGTGTCGACGAGGTGCCAACGAGGCAAAAGACGTGTCCTTGTTCTTCTACTACCATTAGGCTAAAGGCAAAATGAGGTTACATTACCATTAGTCTAAAGGTAAAATGAGGTTACTTAAATTGGCGTGCATTAATTTTGAGTATTATCTATAGGGAAAATGGGTAAAATTTTAAAAAAATTACATGTTTAATATGAAACTGATACCCTTCAACATTTAAAGAAGAATGCACGCCTTTTTCCAATATGGAGGCAAAAAAAACCAAACGACATGAACCTTGATTAAAAGCTACTCAAATAACTTTTAGGTTTAACCAAAATCCATGGCAAGAGGACGCTAGTATACCAAAAAATCAAGATTATAAAGAGCATAATCTTTTATTACCTAGCGATGTGGGACATATTGTTACAAAAAATGCAAGAAACGTTAGCAATATCTTAGTAATACTAGACACTGCAACGTTTAGCCGGCACATAAACTTCCCAACAAAGTGTTCGTTCTATATGTTGCTTAGGCCATCAAAGTGCTCATAAGGTAAAACTAGCAGGGTACCCGCGCGATGCGGCGGCGGGTACCCTGTGACTATATTTTGTGGCGAGAAAATATTGTTTGGTTATTTTTTTTCTAACAATAACGGCACAAATGAATAACAATTTAAATTAAAATAACTTCAAGCAATAACAATGATATATCATTTCTTAACACTTTCAAAGAATAGTCCCAAATACTTTATATGTTATTAGAGATAAATAAATAATTTTAAGATGTAATTTTGAGCAGACATGATATTCTCAGTGATATATACATGGGGCTAAAAGACATTCAATAAGACTTTAAACAATGGTACATTTAAACGTTAATTAAGTACCATAAAATTCTCAGTTTTTAAAAGAGGAATACAATGTAAATTACTGAAATATTATCACGATAGTTATTCCTTTCAAACGTTAAAAAAGGATATATCAATCAATCAATAGTTATTATGTAACTCACCTCATGCATGATAGTTATTCCTTTCAAACGTTAAAAAAGGATATATCAATCAATCAATAGTTATTATGTAACTCATCTCATGCATTAGGCATCATATAATATTTGACCCAAGGACGTTATATGTTATCAACCCAATAGAATTTTGAATAACCGTCCAACAGCCCAAAGACTCGGATTAGCCCAATTATTTAGCAGACTTTAACATTACTCTAATATAGACAGTCATGCTTACTAACCCTAAAAACACACACTAAATTGTGCAGCCACCTAAACTTCTAGCTTTTAGATTTTTTTTTTTTTTTTTTTTTTTTTTTTTTTTTTTTTTTTTTTTTTTTTTTTTTTTTTTTTTTTGTTTTGTTAATCCGAAAGTCAAAAACAAACAACAATCAATGCTTCTTGTTTCCTGTTTGTAGAACACGAATCACAACACACACTTCTCGTTGAACGCTGCACTTTATAGCCAAACCCCTAAACACCCTTTAATTTAATTCGAAGCTTACGAAGATCACAGCTTCAAGATCGTTTGTTTTATCGGGTAGGTATTGTTTCGTTTCATTTAACCGAATGAAAGAAAAATCTTAACAGTTTGTTATTGGTTTTATCTTTATACTATTCGAATATTTAAAAGAAGTTCAACTTCGAAAAAAAGGATTTATGATGAATTGTGTTTGAATCTTTTTAAATATTTGATCTTATCCCTTTAACACACTATCTGAGATCTTTGTAATTTTCAGTTTGTAACTTGTTTGTGTTTAGATTTAGGTTTGTGAGTTGGGTTCGATTTGTAACATTTTGCCATTTAATTATATTGTACATTGTGTTAAATTGTTGTATTTTTTGGTGAATGAGTGTTTTTAATAGCATTAATGTAGAATTGTAAGAATTTTGGTCTGAAATTCACTCCATGCTATTTTTTGTTGTACATCATGCTTATTTTGTTGTATTTCTGAAAATTGAGTGCATTAAAGTGTTGTAAACAATGCTTAATTTCTTGTAAGACTGAAAATTTTGGAGAGAGAGTCATCCCTCTATTATATGTAGTATAGATTAAGGCAACAACGGAAAAAAGTTCTCGAAAAGTTGGACTTAAGAATATTTAAAAGTTGTTGCCAATTGAATGCACTTCATCAAATAAGTTTAGTAGATAATATGTAAAATAACATGCTTAGGTGAAGGTAATTCATGCGTGGTGAATCCTCTTACGAAAGGTTGAATTTTCAGAACTTCTTTTATAAAATCTCGATTGACTGTTAAAAGATAAATGAAACCACAATTCGGGTTTAACTTGGCTTGTCCTTTTAAGCTATCGGCTTCTTGCCTGATTGGATTATTGGATGCTGAATTATGACTTGGTTCAATTTTTCACTTTGGTCAAAACACATCTCCACTTGAACAAAACAAATAGTGAAAGAGAGAAATTTAGTTACATATATATTTGCACTAGCTTTGAACTTTAGAAATTCAACAAGAGTTTGTCCACCAGAACAGACATCAATTATCTAGAGCTAAATCACATATTGATTTCGAGGATTTACGTAAGAGCCTAAGAGGAGAAAGAATGGTGTATACAAGAAGAAATGTAACAATAACAATGGCACCCCCAAGTGTAAAACCTGGGCTAGTCCATACACTCAAGTTTGATCTCTCTGCCCTCTTGATGGGATCTACCTCCTCAGATAACGGGAAGTTGGATCGCCTTGGGTTCCAAATTACATACTTGTTTGGTGTAAACTGTGAAAACAAGCTCTTTTTTCCTTGTTTCTTGAAACTTGACCACGCCTTGTCCCAATCAGTCGAAAACTTATCTGTAACCGATGTGCAAAAACACTATAAAGAGCAATACTTTCATCTGATATATGTATATAGATTGTTCACCTCTATGACTAACACAGGTGAGAATCAAAACCATATTATCACTACTCAATTACTAATTTATACTAGTATGAACATATACTTGGCCTTAGATACAAAGCTACAAAGTAGCTCTAAGCCTCTAAGACGTTTTATTTGCCGATTACCTAGGAGTTCATAATCATCGCATATATAATTGATACCATCACAGCATTACTAACTCCACCAAAGATAAATTGTTATCGGTATCTACCTCGGCACTTTAATTAATTGTCACTACAATGCGAACTATGAACTTTTTTTCTTCAGATATAATATAGTGTACTTGTTATGCGCTTTGAATGTTATAACTCACGACAAATTAATTACATGCTTAGAATTGTCAATATTAGTATGTGTATTGAACAACTTTTAGAAATGAAATTCTTAAACATAACCCAACAGGAAACGTATACAACAAGAATCATATATTTTGAGTTTGTATAAGTGTATTAGTAAAAGTTTTTATAGAAATAATCTTTGAAAACTAATTTGTATTTGATGTAGCTTATAAAAAAAATATATTTGTTTTTTTATCTTCCGCTTCATCTTAATCTACAACAGTACAACCACATCTCCATTTCCAGCAATAGTTTACTTTTGTTAAACATACCCTAAGGAAGGTGGTAATAGTGACCATCATCACCACCATCATAATGTAATAAGACAACCAATATTACTACCAAATGTATCTTACTTAAACACAAATATACCCACAAAAATCACCGCACACACAACCGATATAAGAAGGTGGTAGTGCCCAAGACCGACTTCTCTATTTTCTTCACCAAAGACGCGTTGAGAATGGGTATGTAATAAGGAAGAACGCATCGACGATGTGCCAACGAGGCAAAAGACGTGTCCTAGTTCTTCTATTGCCATTAGTCTAAAGGTAAAATGAGGTTAGTTAAGTTGGCGTGCATATATTGTAAGCATTATCTGTAGGGAAAATGGGTAAATTAAAGCTTAAACAAAATTACAAGCTTAATATGAAACCGACACAAAATTTAAACAAAATTACATGCTTAATAGGAAACCGATACCCTTTGACGTATAAAGAAGAATGTGTTCATTTTAAATACGGTGACGAAAAAATTTACATGTTTAATATGAAACTAATACCCTTTGACGTTTAAAGAAGAATGTGTCCATTTTAAATATGGAGACGAAAAAACTTACATGTTTAATACGAAACCAATACCGTTTTTGACAAAAACCTTCTTCTTAACATGAATTTTGTTTAGAACCTAGTTCTTAAACAAAACACACACCAAGAAGACGCTAACATGCCAAAAATTGAAGATTATAAAGAGCTCAAATGTTTTATTTCCTAGCGATGTGGGACAGATTGTTAAAAAAAATAAAAAAATAATAAAATAATAAAAAATAAAAAATTTAAAAAAAAATAAAAAAAAGCTAGAAACATTGGTAATACCTTAGTAAACTGCAACGTTTTGCCAGCACGTAAACTTCCCAACAAAGTGTTCATTCTATATGTTCGCTTAGGCCATCAAAATGCTCATAAGGTAAACATAAGGCAACATGGACCTCGATCTAAAGACGTAATTGTCTTTCTTGTACGCATGATCATACAATACAATGAAAAGGTTGGACTTAAGATTATCAAAAAGGAGCCTCCAATCAAATGTGCTTCATAAGATAAGTTTTGTAGCTAAAATGTAAAATAACATGCTTAGATGAAGGTAATTCACGCACGATGAACCCTCTTATGAAAGGTTGAAGTTTCAGAAATTTATTTATAAAACCTCGATTGACCGTTATGCATAGTGATGTTATTACACCTAGATCACGTTTGACCGAAAGGTTGAAGTTTTGAATCGCGTTTGATACTTTTGGTTTCCTTGCACCTGAGGCAGTGGAGTTCCTTAACAGAGTCCAACGAGTTATGCATAATAATGTTATGACACATATATCCACGGATGTAGTTTTCAAAATAACAAGTTTTGCAATCCAAAAAGGGCTAGCGGCGCAGCTTGTTGCACGTTTGGCTTCCACCTCTATGTAAATCTAAAAGTTAAAGATAAATGAAACCACAATTCGGGTTTAACTTGGCTTGTCCTTTTAAGCTATCGGCTTCTTGCCTGATTGAATTATCGGATGCCGAATTATGACTTGGTTCAATTTTTCACTTTGGTCAAAACTCATCACCACTTGAACAAATATCCCCAACGATTTTATGTCGAACAAATAGTGAAAGAGAGAAATTTAGTTATATATGTATTTGCACTAACTTCACCAAAGATAGATTCATAATGATATCTCCCTCAACACTTTAATTAATTGTCACTACAATGCGAACTATGAACTTCTTTTTTTCTTCAAATATACTGTAATAGTGTACTTGTTATGCGCTTTGAATGTCATAAATCACGACAAATTACATGCTTAGAATTGTCAATAGCATGTTTACACTACTTTAATAACTTCTAGAAATGAAGTTCTTATTAGCCGAGTGTTATTATTGCAGTATCATTAGCCTAGTTGTTATCAATAAGCGGAGGAAAAGAAACATAATAACAACTAGGCTAATGATAATGCAATAATAATACTCGGCTAATAGTTCTTAAACATAACCCAAAAGAAAACATGTACAACAAGAATTATATATTTTGAGTTTGTATAAGTGTATTAGTAAAGGTGCTTAAAATATAAGTTTTGTTTGTCGCACATAACTTTTAAAAGTTTTTAAATAAATAATCTTTTAAAATTAATTTGTATTTGATTAGCTTTTCTTTTTTTAACATCCGTTTCATCTTAATCTACAACTACATCTCAATTTCCAACAACAGTTACTTTTGTTAAACATACCCAAAGGTAGGTGGTAATAGTGACCATCATCACCACTGTCATAGTGTAATAAGACAACCAATATTACTACCAAAATATATCTCACTTAAACACAAATATTACCCACAAAATCAATATCACACACACACAACCGATATAAAAAGTCGGTCATCCCCAAGACTAACTTCTCCCTTTTCCTCACCCAAGATCGAGGAGAGGGGCGTGTGTGTAATAAGGAAGAATGCATCTACGAGGTGCCAACGAGGCCAAAGATGCGTCCTTGTTCTTCTATTACCATTAGCCTAAAGGTAAAATGAGGTTACATTACCGTTAGTTTAAAGGTAAAATGAGGTTACTTAATTTGACATGAATAATTGCATATATTTTGAGTATTGTGTTTAGTATAAATAGGTAAAATTTAAACAAAATTACATGTTTAATATGAAACTGATACCCTTCAATGTTTAAAGAAGTATGTGTAGACGAAAAATTACATGTTTTTTTATGAAACTGATACCCTTCGACGTTTAAATAAGAATGCGTACATGAAAAAAAGAGACTACTTGAAATAGGCTTTGATTAGCACCTACTCGGATATCGTTTAGATTTAACCAAAACCCATAACAAGAGGATAGCAGTACGCCAATAATGCAATTACATGATTAATATGAAACTGATACCCTTCGACGTTTAAAGAAGAATGCGTACACGAAAAAAGAGACTACTTGAAATAGGCTTTGATTAGCACCTACTCGGATATCGTTTAGATTTAACCAAAACCCATAACAAGAGAATAGCAGTACGCCAATAATGCAATTACATGTTTTTAATATGAAACTGATACCTTTGACGTTTAAAGAAGAATGCGTAGATGAAAAAAATAGAATAGCAGTGTGCCAATAATGCAATTACATGTTTAATATGAAACTGATACCCTTTGACGTTTAAAGAAGAATGCGTAGATGAAAAAAAGAGACCACTTGAGATAGGCTTTGATTAGCACCTACTCGGATATCGTTTAGATTTAACCAAAACCAATAACAAGAGTATGCCAACTAGCGATGTGGGACAGATTGTAGAAAAAAAATGCTACTAAAAGTTAGTAATGTCTTAGTAATACTACTGTTTTTCTTGTAGAATAGAACGAAAAAGTTGGACTTAAGGATGTAAAAATGAGCCTCCAATCAAATGTGCTTCATCAGATAAATTTTGTAGCTAAAATCTAAATAACATGCTTAGATGAAGCATGAAGGTAATTCGCACATAATGAATCCTCTTACGAAAGGTTGAAACAGTTTCAACGTTATTAAAAAAAACTAGATTGGCCGATAAAAACTAATTGTAACAACAACTTGGGTTTAACTTGGTTTGTCATCTTAGGCTATCAGCTTGTTGCCTGATTGGACTACCGGATGCCGACTTGGTTCAAATTTACACTTTGGTCGAAACTCGTTTCCACTTGAACACCCCCCCCCCCCCCACAACACAAAAAAAAAAAAAATAATAAATAAAAAAAAAATAAAAAAAAAAAAAATATAAATAAAATAAAATAAAAAACCAAAACGGAAACATAATCTTCTATTTTTATTATGACCACTGGTCCAAATACATGTCTCGGTTGATCTGTCATTAGCTTCATTGTGAGTTTCTTGATGATAAACATGCGTCACTAGTATTATCTGTAGAACTTCTTACAATTGTGTAGATTGCAAGAGAAGTAGTGATCGAGTAAGTTTGTTTCTCACTTTCCTTACAGATACTTACTCTTTTGCCATATCCTAATCCCCTGGTATCTCCAACGATTATATGTCTGAATAAATAGTGAAAGAGAGAAATTTCGTTACATATATATTTGCACTAGCTTTGAACTTTAGAAATTCAACAAGAGTTATGTCCACCAGAACAGACATCAATTATCTACAGCTAAATTACATATTGATTTCGAGGATTTATTTAAGAGGAGAAAGAATGGTGTATACAAGAAGAAATGTAACAATAACAATGGCACCCCCAAGTGTAAAACCCGGGCTAGTCCATAGACTCAAGTTTGATCTCTCTGCTCTCTTGATGGGATCTACCTCCTCAGATAACGGAAAGTTGGATCGCCTTGGGTTCCAGCTTACATACTTGTCTGGTTTAAACTGTGAAAACAGGCTCTTTTTCCCTTGCTTCTTGAAACTTGACCACGCCTTGTCCCAATCAGTCGAAAACTTATCTGTACATGATGTGTAAAATAACTTTAAAGAGCAATGATGAATGATTTCATCTGATATATATCCTTCAATTCGCCTTTATGTCTAACAAAAACGGAAACCGTAACCTAATAATTATCAGCTAATTATTAACTGAACAAATAGGCCTTGATACAGAGATACATCATATTAATTGAATAAATAGGCCAAAGAAGTTGCATTTGTATCTTAACTAGGAGAATCACAATCATCACCTCCAGAATGGTTCCGTTACTCACCAAAAATAGATTCTCAACCATATTTACCTTAACAGTTATTCAGTTAACAATCAAGTAACTCCACCGCAATGCAAACTACGTATGAACTTATATGTATCAAGATGTTGGATCAAAAATGGTACTTCTTTACACTCGTGAAGATATATAAATCGCAACAAATTTCTTGTTTATAATTGTAAATTAATTAATGTTCTCATTTGAAGGCAGAAAGTTTATAATTTGTGTACACTTAACAACTTAGAAATGAAGTTGCACATGAACAACCAGGAAACGTGTACAACAGGAATTCTATATGTTCTAAGTGTGTACGTAATATGTAATTTGTTATACTATCACAACAATCTAACCAGGATGCAACAAAATCCACAAGCATATACATATATCAACAGAAAATTAAATAGCTAGTCACGAATCATTAAATAACACTTAAGTTAAAAATATGAATATATACCTTTATTGTTGTTGTTATTGTTGTCAGGAGATGGTGGTCGTGAAGAACAATAACATGGTTTTGGAGGTTTTTGGTTCCTCAATGATGACGTAAGACTGCCAATGATCATCATAGCTCGAATATCCAATTTTTCAAGATTCTTAAATTTCAACCACACAACCTTAACCTTTCTCTCTTGTCCTTTTGTTTTGATTTTTATTTTTATTTTTGGTACGTTGAAGATGTAGTGAAATTTTTCTTAATGGGCTTTTATTATAAATAAAATATTATGCCCATCTTATTCTCTCAAGCCCATATGTTCAACCCTTTTGTAAAACATATTACAGTTCAAGCCCATATGATATATAGAGCTTAAAATTCACACATGCCGATGCACTTATGACTTGCGAGGCAAAATTCTATTAACAAACGAGTTGCTAGAAAACTAAATAGCACAGTTACTAATTATCCATACAAGCTGGAGTGGGATTTTCAACAAAAGTTGGGAATATGTTACCGCATCGATTACTAACATCATCTAAGGATAAAAAATTTGGACCTTGAGGATTAAGGAAGCTCTTTAGACTTTACTAACTTGCCAATAATTGTATTTCTGCACTTATAATTATCACATGATATTTTGAAGTACAACATTATAAGATACTTGAATACTTTTTCATACGTGGATGGATCAATAATGGACAAGAGGAATTTCACATCATATAGGTAAATGTCGTTAATGTCCCATCTTAGATAGACCTGTCCATAATGTTGTTTAGCCATGTGCCAATGTCACAATGACGACTAGACAATTTCTATTCGTCTCCAACTCATCATCACAAGGTTGCAGTTGTAATAAGTCACTCCTTCAGATGTACTGTAGAGTGTAGACAGTTAAATGTTGTTCAGGTAAGTTGGAGGGACATAGGTTGAATTGGGTTTTGGGACTGTGGTTGCATAAAAGCAAGTGCGCAAGTGTAATTCATAAGACCACCTGTAATAAGGGTGCGAAGACTCGGTCTTGGCCTATGGAGGAGGCATCCTCCTTATTACCCCTCCCCTTTTAGACGCGTCTTGAAGCACTCGGTAGTGCAGACTGCAGACGGCCGAGTCCTGGGAGGTTTGTTGTGTGTGTGTTTATTAAATGGTCTTTGTGGTATATTAATTATGTTTAAGTGGATTATGTTTTGGTGGTATTGTTGGTTTTCTTATTACACTAAGGGGGCGTTTGGTTCGCCGTTTTTTGGTGGTTTTCGTTGGTCTGTATTTCGTTGGTTTTTAAAGACGATGTTTGGTTGGTTGGTCAACCGGGTTTTAAATTCGTTGACCAAAAAAAATGAGGGTATAAGATATCACTCATGGAGGGGTGGTTTTCGGTGGTTTTCATGGTTTGGATTTTTTTTATTTTTTTATTTTTATTTTTTTTACCTGATTTTTTTTTAAAATTTTTTTTTGAAAACTTTTTTTATAAACTTTTTTACAACCTTTTTTATAAACTTTTTTTTTATAAATTTTTTTATAAATTTTTTTATAAACTTTTTATATAATTTTTTTTTATAAACTTTTTTTGTAAATTTTTTTTTATAAAATTTTTTTATAAACTTTTTTTATAAACTTTTTTTATAAAACTTTTTTTATAAATTTCTTTATAAACTTTTTTTATAAATTTTTTATAAACCTTTTTTTATAGATTTTGTGATTCTTTTTTTTTTTTTTTTTTTTTTTTNTGTTGGTTTTCTTATTACACTAAGGGGGCGTTTGGTTCGCCGTTTTTTGGTGGTTTTCGTTGGTCTGTATTTCGTTGGTTTTTAAAGACGATGTTTGGTTGGTTGGTCAACCGGGTTTTAAATTCGTTGACCAAAAAAAATGAGGGTATAAGATATCACTCATGGAGGGGTGGTTTTCGGTGGTTTTCATGGTTTGGATTTTTTTTATTTTTTTATTTTTATTTTTTTTACCTGATTTTTTTTTAAAATTTTTTTTTGAAAACTTTTTTTATAAACTTTTTTACAACCTTTTTTATAAACTTTTTTTTTATAAATTTTTTTATAAATTTTTTTATAAACTTTTTATATAATTTTTTTTTATAAACTTTTTTTGTAAATTTTTTTTTATAAAATTTTTTTATAAACTTTTTTTATAAACTTTTTTTATAAAACTTTTTTTATAAATTTCTTTATAAACTTTTTTTATAAATTTTTTATAAACCTTTTTTTATAGATTTTGTGATTCTTTTTTTTTTTTTTTTTTTTTTTTCAATCTGATTTTGTGTCAACCAAACATGATTTCGAATTTTTAACCTCACCATTTGAAACACCTCTATGTTAAAAATACTCCAGGTTTTTAAATCTACGTTTTTAAAAAAAGTGAACCAAACGCCCCCTAAGTTGGAGGTGAATTTGATTGTAGAAAGAGAAAACTAATGTAGCGCTGATGTGACAGTGATAAAGCTGGTTGTGGGGTGTTCTTATTACATCTAGCGAAAGGCTTACATGAAAATCTTTCTTATCCTAAGTCACTCCCTTTTCATATTCTTTCTCGCTATTGTGTTCATCAGCTTATCTTTTATATAATAAAATAATTACATTATTTATGAATATTTTCATAAAAACAATCTTATTGGAAAATAAAATAAAAAATAGGCCAATCAGATTGCTTTATTTTGCCACGTGATAAAAACGAGTAATGTAATTGGCTAGTAAAAGTTAAAATTGAGTTTGATTTTAGTCAAACTTTGTTTAATATCGTTTTGATAAATAGGTACGTATAAAAAGTACGCATGTCAAAAATAAATAAATAAAACTTTCAAAAAGCGGGAGTGAGTTTTAAAAGATACAAATCTGAACTTTATAAAAAACACAACGGGACGTCATATTTAGCAAAACAACACATCATTTGTATTGTTATAATATTACTAGCGTAGTGCCTGCGCAAAGCTGAGGGATACAAAATATGCAGTTTTTGTCGTATCTTGATCCTTTAGCTGTATGAAATGATAGTCGGTATATGACGGTTTACCGGTTTGATAATTCTAAAAAAATAAATGTGTTTTTAAATTTCCGTAAAAATATTAATACAAATGTAGATTATCATAATTATATTCATTTGAACTTAGTAAAAATTGAATGTATATAAACAATTTAGAACTTTAAATTTGTATTATTGTAGGTTTGTGACATCCATTTTAATACTAAAATTTAATGTGTCATTAGTGAATATTATAATGCAATTAGTGTAGTGTGGATTTAATTATATGAATTACTAAATATAGTAACATGTGTAAGCTTAAAAAATTAAGTCTTCTATTTATAAAAGTCTCAAATGCATTATAGATATAGCATTGAATTAAGAAGAAAGTAACACTATCTCCTATGTTTATGTACACCCAGGTACTACTTAAGATTTTTTGGATCCTTAATTAAAAAACTAAACACAGTTGGTTGATAAGAACCAAAAATGTAAGCGTCGACCTTTTCTTATTGTTGGAAACCAGCAGGTACTGGGGTTCAGACCTTCAGTTAATGTGTTGATGGTATTGAACATGCTAGTCACTTGCTAAACTCAAGTTTTTGGCACAAGGTTCGTAAAAGAAAATCTAATTAGGGACGTTTGGCAGAGAGAATTTCAAAGAAATGAAATGAATTAGATAATAGAAATTCAGAAAATAGAAATCAATAGAGAATTTTGTTTAATTCTAATATTTGGTAATAACAGAGACTTGACTCGAGAAATGAAAATAAAAAAAATAAATAAATAAATAACATTTTTTCATATGAGACTCACATGTATTTCTTTGTTGATTTTTTTTAAAAATTTATTTTTTCTAAATAACAATTCTAAAAAATATATATTTAAAAAAATATATTTTTTTAATTATTTTTTTAATTTTATTTTTAAAAAAAAACTTATTTTTTTTTAAATTACTTAATTTTTTAATTTTTTTAAAGAAATATTTAAAAAAAATATATTTTAAAAAGAATTATTAAATTTTTTTTTGCAAATTTATTTTTTATAGAATTTATTTTTTAAAAAAAGAATTTTAAAAAATGTATTTAAAAAAAATTAAACAAATTATTTTAAATAATCTATTTGACACTAGATACACATGTAAGTTAAAAAAGGAAAAATACATATTGTAAAAAAAATATTACAAAAACAAACCATTTTCATTTCTCCATTTTCCCAACAAAAAGTGATGGAAATGAAATTTTAAAAATTACAATACCAATTCTCTATCAAATTCACCACCTTTTTATATCTCTCATCTACCAAATAATAGAATTCAATTCATTTTCATTTCTCTTATCTCATTCTCTCTACCAAACACACTCTCTAGTTGTCCCATGTAAAATCCAACCTTTGGTAAAGGTTTGATATAAATTTTCCTAATTAGCATGGATGGAACTTTGTGAGGGTAGGGGAGGGTCGTGCCCTCCCCCCACCCCCAATAATAATAATAATAATAATAATAATAATAATAATAATAATAATAATAATAATAATAATAATAATAATAATAATAATAATAATAATAATAATAATAATAATAATAATAATAATAATAAATAAAATAAAAAAGTAAAAAATAAAATATCTGCATATATTCACTTTTTTAAACAGAAACTGCATTTAAGATTTCAGTTTTTATCTAATATTAATGTTGGGGTCTAACTCTTTATATTCTGTTTTGATCTATGTGTGTATCTTTTTATTCCAAGTCTAATTAATGATTGATTTTAGTTCATACTATTTATTTTTAATGCGAGCTTATGGATAATAATAATAATAATAATAATGGTTAGAAAACTTAGCATTTAACTTTAAGTTCACACAATGATTATACAAGCATAGTATATGATTGTCAGTCTGTGATGGAATGTATGCATGATCTTATCTATTTAAACTAGCTACCACTTGCCCAAATAACAACTAATAAATACTGATTAATCTCATTAATTAAGTCACGTTTCTAATTACATATTCTGATAGGAACAAAGGATACGATAATAATGATTTGGGTTAACAGTAAGTTTCTTAAGAAATATATCTACATGGGTGCATATATTGTTGAGTCTAATATAAGGGACAATATATATGTTGGCATATCATTTTTTTGTTTGTTTTCTTACCGAGTATATCTAATTCAAAGAATTTTTTTTTTTGAGTTTTGGGATCTAATAATATAATTTTATTATTTTAGAGGAAATAAGCTCTGCTGATACTTGCAATCCCAAACACCTCCTAAAACAGACTATATTACATTGTCTATTTTGCAAAGAACTTGGTACGGGGATTGTTCCTTATATTCGTGTTGGTAGGGGATTCTTGGTTGTGGGTCTTACATTCGTCGAAAACTTAATAACATAATTAATACTTCATTAAAATTTATGTCTAAGCCTCATGTGTGTGCATACATTAAAACTAGTTTCATTTATGTTAAGAATTTAAGATCATCTAAGCTCTTTACGCTCATTATTTAGTTAAATTAATCATTATCCCGTACGCTAACTTATTAGTGGTGAGTTGACAGTTTTAATAACTTCATTAGGGTTTCCATTGAAAAAAGATTAACCGAGAATCAAAGGATTGCGTAATAAGATGCGGCTTTTTGCCGTATAGTATTAATGATATTTCATATACCTTAATCTAAAACAATCTAACCTCTAAAGAAAAATGTCATTTCAATAAAACTAAATCTTTGAAAAACTAATGCGTTTGGTTTGTGGAAGGATTTGGATTCGGATTAAAATTTGGATTTGAATTTTGATTTTGATTTGAATTTGAGTGTAGAAATTAAATTATAGTTGGATTGAGAATTTTATAATATTTTTTTTTGATTAAAAAGAAAAATAAATATAATTAATTAAATTAAATATAAAGTATAATTAAAAGAATATGTAGTTGTAAATGCATTGCACGAATTTCAAAACAAAAAAATCAAAAATAATGAAACCACCCAATGAGGTAGGGATTCACTTTTGGGCATCATTACATTACTTGACACCCATTTATGCAACCAAACAAATGTTATTGTACTAAATCCAATCACACAGTGTTGATAGGCCCTAACCAAACTGCACCTTAAATCTTTTACATATTCTCGTTATCACATACTCCCTCCGTCCCAAAATTATTGTCATAAGAGAGAAATCACAAAGTTTAATAAAAGTGGGGGCACTTTAATTTTCAACCACTAAAATGGAATATTCCTCCACTAGATTCTTTAGTTTTTACTTAATAAGGAAAGTGAACAATTATTTTGGAACAACCCGAAAAGGAAATGTGGATTATAAATATGGGACGGATGGAGTATTCTCGATACTTTTAAATGTTAATGTCTTCATTATTAGCTTAAACTAATCATATCAATAGGTTTATTAAAACAACATTTATCACGACTTTATAATGCAACGTATCACAATATACCGAAATATAATTTACAAATTGCGTTTAATAACTGGTTGAAAAAAAACACCTCAGATCTACACTATATATAAAAGTAAAATGGTTAATGTTGAAATGTTGAAAAATGGTCAAACTTTTAGCACATTTGGAAAGTAGCCATGCATTTAGAAAGTATTGAAGTGTTGAAATATTTGCTATTAATACACATCAAAAACCGGGTTAACCCGGGACGCTTCAAACCCGGCGGGTTGACCCGGTTTAATTTGACCCGTTTTTCGACCCAACCCGTCGGGATGACCCGGTTTAAATTGACCCATTTTTCGTCCAGAACGGTTCAACCGGTTGAACCACTCGGGTAGAACCGGGTTTCAAAACATTATGTTTAATCCTCAAATCCTCAAACTTTTTTTATTTTTCGTTTATAACCCATAAACTTTTTTTATTACTAAAACTATCTGCCGTTATAAAATCTCGTTGCTATGCACGGTTACTCGTCTAGTATATTACAAGCACTATATATTACATTAAGTTTAAAATTCAAATTTGATTAATGTTTAAAGGCTTCTACATACCCAGAACACATACTCTTTTCGTCTCAATTTATAAGTTCATATTGTTAATTTTGAACTATCTCAAAATATTTGTTTATTTTATATTTCTTAAATGCTATTTTAGTAACAAATGATATTTGGTTTGTGAAAAGTATAGTTAGTGTGGAAAACATAAAGGGGTGAATAAGTTTTCACTTATAAACATAAATCTTTTGTATCAAATAATCGATCAAGTGTGACGTAATATGAAAAGTGTCAATAATAGTTCTACAACAACTAGAAATAGTGTTAAGTAAATCACAACACAAACACAATATAAACATCAAGCCACGACACAAGCATAATCAACACAATATAAGCAACAAGCCACAAAATACAAATATAAATGTAAAACGATAAATGTAAATATAAACGTAAAGCAATAAATAAAAGAAGGGAAAATTCTTTCAAAACGTACCATACTTGTCCAAAAAATCACTTTTGAGTATCGACCTTTTTTTTTTCCTTATTGGGTTACTAAAGTTTCATTTTTTGGCCTCTTTTACGCACTTTGGGACATTTTTATGACATTTTTGCCCCTAGATTTCCAAAAATTTGAGGGGCAAAAACGTCCCAAAATGCGTTAAAGAGGCCAAAAAATGAAAGTTCAGTAACCCAATAAGGAAAAATAAAAGGTCGATACTCAAAAGTGATTTTTTGGACAAGTATGGTACGTTTTAAAAGAATTTCCCCATAAAAGAAAGCGCAAATCGGACACGATGATTTATAGTGATTCAATCACGAAGCTTCTCTTCGCTCTACTCTACTCTCCGAGTACCCAACTCGAGAGTTACTTCACTAGTCAACAAGCTCCCTTATCGGTGGAAAAAACCTTATAACATCGCTTACAATATTTTCCTACACTAAGCTATGTGTTGTGGTCTTCTTCGGGTCCAACCAAACCCATTATGTTTTGTGGCCCAAACATAACAACCCTATAACATCGCCTTCAATATTTATTGACACTAGGCTATATGTCGAGTTCTTCTTCGTATAAAACCAAACCCGTTATGTTTTGTATCCCAACATACAAACCTTGTTTTTTAATACCTAAACACATAAACCATATATCCTAAGTGTTGTATGGTGGTGATACAATGTCTGATCCAAGACATGATTGTTAAATTGATATAATTGCCTAATCTAAACGTCAAGAAATCTAAGCTTGATGAAGTTGAAATTTTATTGATAAGAAGCCTTCAAATGATGAAGATAACAAGTGCACTAATATTGTTATGATGGATCTGTATATGTGTGTGGATGGCAAGATCTCTAAGCTTGCTTAGATGGATCATCAAGTAGAAGTATGCTTGTAACAAATGAGAGTTAGGAGCATTATGATCAAGGGTTAATTCTGTTTTTTACTTTTTAGGGCTTGAAAAAGCATGTTAAACAATGGCAGAAAATTGGTTTGAACGTGTGCAAAAAATAGTGTAAAAGAGTATGCAAATGAGCCACTATTTATAAGCAAAAATATGTTGGACGCTCCTCGACGGATCCATTATTTTAGGGATCCGTGGATCCGTGACAATAAAGGGAGCTGTCTCCTGTCAAATTTGTTTTTTTGTGATGGCTTGCAAATCTAACATAATCTTACAAGATTTTGTTTCTCGAACGCTAATTCAAGTATACATTTTATTTTTATTAAAACATATTTTATTTAACCAAAAATAATTAGTGTAATTTCTTTTGTAAAAGTGTTTTGTGCACATTAATATGTGATGTGCAAAAATGTGAAGTGTAAAAAAAAATATTTATTTGATCATAAATCAAGTTTTATGGTACCACTATTTTTACCTTAAATGATTTACGTCAAATGGAAACTCATGTCAAAAAAATGTTTACGTCAACTTTTACGTTGTGACACCAAAATATTATTTAGACATTCTCTGTACCAATGGCCTCTTGGCCCAATGGTATGTGAGTGGCTAATCAACCTACAGGTTGTGGGTTCAAGTCTTGTTGGAGACATATGAGATAGAATTTGTGAGATAGGTAGTGTAGGTTGTAAAAAAAGAAATATATATATATATATATATATATATATATATATATATATATATATATATATATATATATATATATATATATATATATCATCTATAGTTTGTTAAGTGGTTTAATCATAATGTAACATAACAAACATATTCGAACCTATGTTGAAGTATACTTGATACATCGAGAGATATTGATGTAAGTATGCTTTGATGATTTGTAATTACGAGTAACTTGCGCATTTTACGTTATATATTACACATTATATGTTTGTCATTATTAAAACCAAAGAAACCTTTTAGTTTAACTATCGTAATATTTGCACTAACAATTAGTAAAAATTTTCTAGACTATGCGTCATTTGAAAGTAGACATGTAATTTGGGTATATCAACCTACAAACTCAATGATGCAGCCTTTTTATTAAGGAAATGATTAGCACGCTCAATTTTTTGAATGGGCACCAACTTATGAATTAAACATTTGTATTGTGCATATGTCATGTTTTAACTGTTTATACATTAAAGTGTGTCAAACACTGAACCATGTACTCAAACCATCTCCCTTTCTATTAGGGTGTCGTTGTTTAAACCTTTAGGGCCTGTTTGGTATACGGGTTAAAGTGGGGTTGGGTTGAAAGGTGTGTCAAAAACATTGTTTGGTTTTTCTGGTCTAGACTCACGCGCCGGAGTGAAGCCAAAATCTCATGCCCATCTCACCTAGTGGGGTTTGACAATTCATAGCATTAAATGATCATTTTAAATTTCTAAAATATATCTCAGCCACAATTTTTTTGTTTTATGTGTAGTTTTAATACTAGTTATAATGCCCGCGCACGCGCGGGTTTTTTTGTAATTTTTTAAAATAATTATTTGAAAATTTTAATTATATTGTTCATTGCATCTTATCTATATTTTTTGTATTTATCTTCTACTTGTGTTGTGGATAAATATAAAATGTTACCTAATAAGAAAATAATTTTTTTTTTTAAATATCTTATCTATATTTTTTGTATTTATCTTCTACTTGTGTTATGGATAAATATAAAATGTTACTTAATAAGAAAACAATCTTTTTTTTTTAAATAAAATTATTACTAAATAAGGTATGGTTCCAATTTTTTTGAAATGAAAAATTTCCAATAGGGGTTTTGTTTTATTATATAAAAAAGATTACGTTTAATTATTAATTTTTTTACTAACCATTTAAATAATCATTTCACATTAAATATAATATTTTCTCTCATCTCAAATCTAAACCCTAAACCAAATCTAAATCCAAATCCAAATCATAAACCCATCTACAAACCAAACGGGCCCTTAGTGTCGTTGTTTAAAGCCCTACTAATATTATATAATTTTGTAGCATTCATGAAATTCTATGCATGTACATAAATCACATATTTCACATTTATTACCGCAACTTGCATGTATTTCCTTGTATACTATTTTGGTATTACAGTTTATACTTTGAAATATGCCGAGAGTAGTGATATACTTGTTCGTCTCACAGTATAATGCAACTATTTCGTAGTATTTCACGTGCCCAATATATTATAACATACTCGATTGTTTCATAGTAGTATACTCGTAATAACCCTGTAACATTTTCGTGAGCCCAGTATATTGTAATAGTGCGAGTGGCAGTTTTATGAAATAGATGCGATCGATCTCAAAATAAAGGTAAATAAGATGTTTTTTTTTGGGTAACCATGGTTTCCGATCTTTTGGCCGACTAATCCACGGGGTTTGAACCACCGCCACACAGACGTTAATAAGATGTTGATGACTGTGAAATTGTTATTACGATTAAATGTATGAGAATTTATATTCGAACTTGTGTTTGAGCCTTGAGGTGTAGTAGGTTTTGCATTTCGAATATTTTGTATATTTGTGACTATTTTACCCTTACTTTTTTAACCAACTTATTAACAATGGAGGGCAAAATTGTGATTTACGCACGTACAAAATACATACAAAGAGCGAAATTCACTATTTTGGGTAAATAATAGCAAAAGTAAAAGTTGGCTAACACAACATACGGAAAAATGTCAAGTTAGATAAATTTTCGAGTAAGTATCCCTAATCTTTTCAATTAAAGTTTTAAATAAGTTATATCTAGCGGTCAAATGTGGTAGAGGAGCAAAATCTTTAAAATACCATCTACAAAATTGAAAGAACGATAGGCCTTGTTTGGGAGCTATGTAAGGAATAAGGCTGTGTTTCAGATGGGGCTTTTAAGGGTTTTTAAGAGCTTGAGCTGTTAAAATAAGGTAGCTTATAAAATAAGTTTTGTTTGTTATCCAGGCTTATAAAAGCTTTTAAATCATAAAACTCTACAAGCCCAAGCCAACTAAAACGAACGTATGAGGACTTATAGTTAGTTAAAATAACTTACGAGCACAAGGTATAATGACTGTGAGTTATCTTATAACTCAGTGTCACGTCAGCGCCACATCAGCTTTAACTTTTTCACCTTAACTCACTGAAAACACATGGTACAATAACTCATCTTAACTCACACCTTAACTCAACACCATTTTTCAATTTACAAATTAACTCCTTAACTATTTCATTCATTCAACAACCTAATATTTCATTAATAAACTTAAAAACAACAATACAAAATAAAAAAACGTTACGAATTAAAAAAAAAAAAAAAAAAAAAAAAAACTGCTCCTATAACACCAAGAGAGGCTTCCCCACAGGACTAAACTGCAAAAATGGAACATATAGTCATCCATCTCCCCCATCTGATTCTGTCACACACTGAAAACACCACACAACACATTACTCACAAAAACACACACAAACCCAGAACACAAACAAAACACACAAACAACCATGGTGGGGGGGAGTGTAAATTAGAAACTCATTAACGTTGCATTAAACCACTAACGTGGGACGTTAACGTGGCCATAACGCAGAGGCACGGTAAGGGTTAACGCACCTTAACGAAAGAATGTTAAGGAATAACGTGGGTCTGGCGTTACCTTACCATGTGCTCTAAGTATCTTTAAAAAATAATTAATTATCAAGCAAAAGCTGTAAATATATATTGATTTAATTTGATGTACTTTATGCGATTTTATATTAATAAGCTTAGGGGGTGTTTGATTTTGACTTAATTAACTTAATATGAAAAAAACAGAATTAATTAAGTCATATAAAAATTGTTTGTTTGTGACTTAATAGAAAAAGTTGACTGAAAATATTAAGTAATAAAAGTGAGGTTGTCTGCACTAAGTCATCTGTTAATTAAAATGACTTAGGGAGTGTTTGATTGCGACTTAATTGACTTAATATAAAAAAAACTGAATTAATTAAGTCATATGAAAACTGTTTGTTTGTGACTTAATAGAGAAAGATGACTGAAAATATTAAGTAATTAAACTGATGTTGTCTGCATTAAGTCATCTGTTAATTAACATGACTTAATAAAAAAATTAAACAAACAGGCCTTTAATGAAAAAAATTAAAGATAAGTACAAATTTAGGACAAAATATTTTTTTAAGTCTTTATCATGGTCAACTTTTAACTAAATCTCCAAAATGGTCATGCGCGACTACTCAACTCCGCAACTCTACTCAATGCTTGACACGTGTCCATTGCAAGTACATGATCTGATTTTTGGTTTATGGCTTAAATGACAAATATAACCCTTCTTTTAAATAATTATTACACATTTCTTTAATTTATGTACTTCAACAGTGGGGTTACGCATTTTTATATACGAAGCACCCCAACCTATACCCGACTCTTCATTATTTTCCATGTCTACAATACTCTCTGTTAAACAGAGAATAGGCAATATTAGAAATTGGAGTCATGAAATGAAAATAAAAACCTTTCTGGTTGGACATCGCTAACGTTGAAAAACACAAACAATAATAAGTAGGAACAGAAAACATGTCATATAGCAACCAACAAACTTCACATGGCTAGTGTTTTTCAAAACTCTTCCTTCCGATTAAACCAACCGACAGATCAAGACGCTAGTGTTTTTTGTTCCATGTCCGTCACCACCACCATATCCGTCCGTCACTTCCTTCAGATCCGTCTCTGTAACTGTCACCATCAACATGCTTGACCCTTTCTTGACCACCATGCGCTGACCCTTTGCTCCACCGCGACCCACCGTGCTCGACCGTTTGCTCCACCGCGACTACCGTGCTCCACCGCCGTGACTCACCGTGCTCGAACCTTTGCTCCAGATCCACCACCTTAACCCGTCGTGCTCAAAATAATGGAGGGGGATGATGGGTAATTTGAGTAGGATTTTGGTTAAAAGGTCATCGTTTGAAATGACTTGATGTGCTGATGAAGTCCGGTGAGTTTTTTGTTGCCATCAGTGTTGATGTTGTATAGGAGTATCATTTTTCTTGTTAAAAAGGAAAGGTTTGGGGCAAGTTTTGGGCTCGAATTTTGTGTGTTGCAACTGTAAGATATTTGCATAATCATTTGCAACATATGTTCATTGGTCATTTGAGGTCTTAACAATAATAACATATTTTAACTAATAGTAATTCATTTAATGGAAAAAAAAAAGTTTGGTCGGAATATAGTGTTGCCGGAATCTGGAAAACAAAAATGGTAATGATGAAGATTGATGGAAAGTTAGATGGAGAAGATAAGTGTACAAAAGAGAGAGAATATAAAAGCAATGGGCATTTTAGACTTTTTAACATTTTAATAAAAAGACAAAATATCAAATCACACATACTTTATTATAAAAAGTTGGACACTTGTCGAGCATTGAGTGAAGTTGCGGAGTTGAGTAGTCGCGCATGACCATTTTGGAGATTGAGTTAAAAGTTGACCATGGTGGGGACCTAAAAAAATATTTTGTCCTAAATTTGTACTTACCTCAAAAAATTAAACAAACAGGCCCTTATTCAACTAATTCGTCAAACAATTTTATAAAAATATAAACTTCAGCTTTCAGCTTATAATATAAACTTCAATACCAACCTCAATCCCAACTCAAGTTTCACCTACAGCCTCTCTGTTCTTACCGTTTCACTAAACATACGTTAAGTCATTTTTTTATCGAAATCAAAATACAATTATAGTAATGCTTCAAGACATAAATGGTAAATGATCGTGTTTTAAAACTGTAGAACTTTGAGATCATGATTGACTAGACGAGTACCCGTGCATAGCAACGGGATTTTATAGCGACACATAGTTTATTGATAAAAAAAGTTTATAGGTTATAAACGAAAAACAATAAAAGTTTGAAGATTTGGAAATTTAACATAATGTTTTGAAACCTGGTTCAACCCGGGTGGTTCAACCGGTTGAACCGTTCCAAGCAAAAAATGGATCGATTTAAACCGGGTCAACTTGCTAGGTTGGGTCGAAAACGGTTCAAATTAAACTGGTTCAACCCGTCCGGGTTTGAAGTGTCCCGGGTCAACCCGGTTTTTGTTTTAATTGATTGTATTTAATTTGATAGATATGTTTTTAATTGGCTGTACAATGTGAATAAATTATTGTACTTTTAAGTAATGGATAATGTTTTGAAACCCGGTTCGACCCGGGTGGTTCAACCGGTTGAACCGTTCCGGTTGAAAAATAGGTCGATTTAAATCGGGTCAACTTTCTAGGTTGGGTCGAAAATGGGTCAAATTAAACCGGCTCAACCCGTCGGGTTTGAAGCGTCCCGGGTCAACCCGGTTTGTGTTTTAATTGGTTGTATTTAATTTGGTTGTACAATGTGAATAAATCATTGTACTTTTAAGTAATGGGGTGTTTTAATAATAATATTAATTACATTCATAATTTCCTTTAATAAGATTTCAACATTTCAACATTTCAACAATATTGACTTTTCACTTTTCCACTTTGACTCTTTTTCCTTTATACGTAGTATAGATAAGGGTTTATTTATGTATATATATATTGGAAAATGTTTGATGGGCCTAATAAAGGGACCTAATCATGGACCTAATGCTTAAAATACTTGTACAGTGCATGCACTGTACAAGTATTTTAAGCATTAGGTCCATGATTAGGTCCCTTTATCAAGGCTCATATATATTTTTTAAACATATATACTTATCTATATTAGGGTTGAAATAAACCAACCCGTCTATTATTATCCATATAAAGAAAGAAAGCCCCGCCACGTGAACACTTTTCAATTGGCTTAAATCTTTTCCACCCATTTGCTAGGCTGACATTACTTCTCAAGTTTCGTGGATAATCTTACCGCCACGTGTCCAAATCACGACAAAAATAGTTTTAATAGTGCAAAACAGCACAAGTGGGGGCTTCCACATGTCCACTCATCATAACCACAAATTTATTAACCGTTAGATCACACTCATCCAACAATCACAACTTGACACGTGGTCCCATGTCCCAAAAACTCGTGGTTATGAAATGCTCACACGCCATGTGGTGGGGTCCACTAATAGTTAATTAACGGTGATGATACCGTCGTTAGACCGTATATGTCGTTTGTGTCGGGACCTACTAAATAGACTTAAAAATAAGCCTAATACATTCATATTTTGACAAGTGTAATACACACATTCTCTCTCATCATTATCCACCAATCAATATTTCATTTCCACCAATCACATTTGTAGGTCTATCTTTAGGTCCATTAGTTAGGCCTACAAATCATTTTCCAAAACATAAGTAACATTAAAGATCCTTATGGTTTTAGTTGTTACAAAATGGACCTTTGTTTATTAAACATGGTTGGGTCAAAACAATTAATTCTGTTTGGTTGATGTGGAATCAAGCTAAACTTTGTCGGGTTTGGTACCTCCACAAGAGATGTTTAGTTTTGCTTCTTAGCCACAAAATCATCACGAGAGAAAACACATGAAGATGTATGTGTATCACACAATTTGGTGATGACTAGACGTTAGATTTAACTGCTGTGGCACCGTCAAGGTGGCACACTCATGAGTCATTTTAGTATTCTCGCAAAGTGTCTCAGGTTCAAATTTAAATGGTAAATATTTTAAAATGAAACGATTACGAAAATAATCTGATTAAACATGTATATCTGAGTCAAAAGCTAGTACTAATTCAAAATATACCCAACACGGAAAACTCTGTCAACTGTTTAACATTCATTGAAATATCATCTGTGTGTATCCAACTTTAAAGTTTGATTATAAGATGTGTTTTTTCTTTTTCTTTTTCTTATTCTTTCAACAACGTTAGGCTAAAAACAAGGTTCAACCCACATGCTTGAATCACCAAACTACCAATAATCTGGTTGGAAATAATGTACGTTGAAACCAAATGATATGAGTTTTGTGCCAAATCCAAAGTCATGTTCAGTGTTTAACTTTAGAAACGTTGTGTACCATCATTATTTTTAGGATACAAGGAATTGGTAACTATAATGTAGAGCTACACATCATACTCCAAAAGTCCAAATCAGTATAACGAAAGTTAGAGAGGTTGTTGGATGACGATTTACAAGGTGTTTTTTTATCCAATCTTTTGTACAAAGTTAGAGCATTACAAGGTGTTTTTATATCCAATATCTTGTACAAAGTTAGAGCAAGCTACAAATTTTGCCTTCTAGTTACAATAAACCTTTCATTTTGTTCCCCTCTTTTTTGTTTTGCTTACAGTTTTCAAAAGTTTTCGGTTTTATGTAAATCAAGTATACGTTTCTAAGAAACAACAACATATGAACACACGAGGGTAACAACGATGATTTAATACTATAATAATTTCAGCTTTACTCGATATTTGGTTCACGATATATCACAAAAGATCAAAAATCAAATGTGACAATCCTAGCTATTATTTTTAAATCAAATTTAAAAAAGAGACAGTACATCGATCTTTTTTTTAAAAAAAATAAAAATAAATATTTCATTAATCATTAATCATTAATCGTTAATCGTTAAGTAAAATTAATTAAACTATTATGTTGAACACATCTTTTATTAGAGTGACAATTCTATATAATTTCGGCGAATTTTATTTTCGAGTTACTTTTTGTGAATGTCGAAATTTATGCCCAAAAGGATCACATGTGAATCGTAAATGACATGTGATTTCTGATTTAAACTTTAAAACTCACATCACAAATCACATGTGATTCGTATCTTGTAATATGAAAATGTCCATCAATTGTTGAACGCATATGAAAATGTTCGCCTATTGAAAGTATATTAAAATGTCCGTCTACTGAAATATAAAAAGTTCTCGTCGCGATGGTGTAATTTTTGTCGCTTAACGATTTACCGTTGTAAAACTTTTTGCTTTTATTTAAGTGAAATTTTTTATTTTATTTATTTATTTATTTATTTATTTTTTTTTAAGATTGAAAAATGAATTGTTATTGTTTACGTATGGTATGTATATCGGTTTAGAGATGGGATGAGAATTGTTTTGTTGTTTAGTTTCCCGTGTTGAACGGTAAGGACCCGATGAGATTGACAAGGATCAAAAAGCTCGGGTAACACTAACAAAGACCATACTTTACTACTGTGAGGCAATATTTGCCCAAGTGTGTGAAACTTGTGTGTTGCTCTCCTTTTATAAAGAAGCTTAGGGTTTAGAGATAAACCCTTTGGGGAATGATCAACGACTGCTAAAGGGCGAGATGTTGATCATTCGAGAGCAGACAAGGAGGACAGGTGTTGTGCACTCATTGGCTCGTACAAAGTGGTGCTTGTCGTGCGTCCCCACTGTACAGTGTCAGATGGTACATCTTAACTTCTAGTGATAGTTGGGGAGCAGTAGTATTAGCGTGCTCAGTCAGGCCTGAGAGGATCTACCAGGCCCTGCCCGGCCTAGGATTTAAGTCGGGCTTCAATCAAGTGTTTTTTGATGGGCCTTGGTAATGGGCTTGATTCAAGCGTGTAATTAGTGGGTTTGGGCCACTAATATTGATACGCTATCAAGTCCGCCAGTCTAGTATTTGATCATGCACTGATGATATGATGTTAGACTTTTTGTAACTGAGTCCTCATAGTCTGTGCTGCGTTACCAGGGTTCCTTCTCAGGTCTTTTGTTTCCAGGTTGTAACCATATTTGTTTTTTTGTGAGGATAACTAGATGTAGGCTTTTTACCTCGATCAGGGTTATAAGCTCAGTTGGGAAAGATGTGTACTTAATGTTCTCATGGGGAAGTGTAGGAATATCCTTCTTTGGATTTATTCGCTATCTTTGGGATTTGACGCGTCTTTATTGTCTTTGCGACTGTAGACGGCGTCATCCTGACATTTCTTGAGCGGTGTGCATGGCTTGTCCCTTCGTCTATACATGATGTATGTTTTGACGTTAGTTGTACTCGCGCCTTTGCGGGTGTTTGTCACACGTCTCATTAAATGTGTTTTGACCCAATGAGCTTTTGCCAAGTGTAAATCGCCGACTCGTTTTCTTTGCCTATAAATAGGGCTAAAAATGTGGGGAGGTTACAACTCGATAAAGTTTCTTTTCCTTTCTCATTTTTCAACATCTCTTCCGAAACCTTAAAAACTTCCTTCAAAGAAGATTTTTTCGTAGGTTTTCATTGTATTTTTACGAAGGCCAATTGTCTTCCTTTATATTAAGAAGAAACGATCCTTCGGTTTTTGTGGTGTAAGATGAAAGTTGGTCGTGGCGAAGACGTTACTGGTTGTCTCACATCCTTTACCAGTGTATGGGGGTTGGATGTGGAAACGTTAACTCCTCTTCCATTCTTCTTTAAGGTTGCTATCCTTTGGGTATATTTTGATCCCGGTGGAGTTTCACAACTGATTGTTCAAATGGAAGATGTGAAGGGTCTTAAGCACTTGTCCGGGCGAATTGGTCGTCCTCGTCAAGGAATTAGATGTTGCACCATATGTGAGTGTAATGGATGTGCCTGCCATGCAGACAGGTTACTGATAAGGAGAAATTTGTTACGCTTTTAAGGGGTCATTTAAGCCCTAAGTCGTGATAATATGATCAATTATTACCTTAAATCGTTTCTTTTGTCAATTTCGGTATTTTGAGAAGAATTCTGGAAAAGGAAGCATTTTGGACGTTTTCGGAGCAAAAAGTGAAGAAAACGACAAAGTCAAGAATTCAAGATGGAAATTGTACCTGACGGCGTCAAGCATTTCAAAGGGACGGCGTCACTCATTGGAACAAGAGGTGGACATCACAATTGCACTTGACGCATGTAACACCCCCAAAATTCGTACAGCGGAAGACTTACAAGCTTTCGGGGTGCTACGTGAATTGATACCATCACAAGTATAGATAACCAAATAACATAGATAATAATGTAAACCAAAGTCAAGAAGAGTTAAAGTTTACATAAATCCATGGGTTTTAGATAGGTAAGCCCAAATAGATAATTAAAATATAGCAGGTCTTAAAATAAATATCAGAGTTCCATCGATGTCTCAAACCAAGCCAAGATCCAAGCAGCATAACCGTTGTCCAAGTAGTGAAAGCAAGACTTCTAATTACCTGAGAAATACATGCTTAAAAAGGTCAGCTTTCGCTGGTGAGTTCATAGGTTTAAAGCAAAATCAATACGGGACCTGAAGAATTTTAGCGCTATGTGTAACTAGAGTAGGTGTAGACTCACAATCACAATCACAATCTCAATCTCAATCTCAATCAATCAATCGTTTATCATCTTAGGAAAGATGAATGGTCATGGTGAGCAGGCCTCTCAGCGGTCACTAGTCAGGCTACAGCAAGGAACCACCCAAGACTGCCCCGAACCTAGGCCGCGATAGCGTCTATTCCAAACTAGGGTCAAACGCCCTAGCTCTAGGTCAACGACTACCTCCGTCTACCCTAAAACTAGTCCACACAATAGCAAAACGAAACAGTAGCAGGTCCAAGAAAACAGTAGCATGTATTCTCCCCCAATTTAGGAAAACCATTAAAATGATTAAAATACGAGTAAAAGTGGGGCTATGAAACTCACCTCGATGTCGTAAGCACAATTCAAGATAGATATGTAATAGCAAAAGAAAGCAAGACTAAGACTTCTCAGCAACTATGACTCGGCACGACCTATACATATTTAGAACTCACTTAATATATATAACTTTCTCGAAATCGATTACTTCCCGTAATTCCCGAGTATTTTCCGTTTATTTATCCAAAAGAAAACATTCTTTTAAAAGAAGTTGTAGTCATCGCTTGGTATCGTTCGGTATCGTTTGGTATGGGTACTAGAGGCAAAGTCCCGACTCAAATGAACTCACGCCAAATAATTCATCCAATCATATCATATAAGCATATCCCAAAAGAAATCTCTTAACGGCATATATCACGAAAGTCAAATAATCCACATTGCACGTAATAGCATAAAAATCATATAAGAAGTCATCAAATAGCACGCAAAAGTCAAGGTCAAAAGATATGACCTCATGGATCGATAAGTCATCGCATAAATGGTCGACGGCTCATTAAATTCGTCAACTCAATAAGTCCAACCATTTGTCGATCTACTTATTACCCCCTTTTAGTTATATCATTAGTCGTAGGATGCATTTTTCGTCAACATAACCACTTAATATCCTTGTCGGGCTCCTATTGGGCTCGTCAGTCCAATAGGTCCAACAATAATATTAATGGCCCGTTATCGATAAATAAATCCGTAACTTACTCAAAATAAGGTCAAATATTCGTTACAAAAGAAATAATAAGCTTTGGACTTGTATAGCGTGTGCTCGAATATTTAATAATTCATTTCGAACTCCACAATTGGTTTTGAACCCATAAGGATCCATTTTTAAAGACTTTCCGTTATTAACTCGTAATATAAATTCGTTATATATTTATTAAATAAGGTCCCGATAAATATTAATCTAACTTAATAGTTAATAGTTATCGATACGTTATTATTTTTATTTATTACGTTACCTATTTATTATATAAGTGAATATATATACATATGCTTTCACATATATATATATTTAGACTTATATTATATATACGTTTAGCGTAATAAATTATATTAACGAATTATTATTTATTCGAGTCCACGTGTCCGAGTCATGACTTCCCGGTCCACATAACTAGTCCAAGTCCAAAATCTCATGTAACGGCATTGTTGAAGCCAACCAAGACTAGGGAGTCTAGGCGACCTCAACTTGCACACAATAACGTCATAAATAATCAATCCAATAAATATATCCCGATATCCAATCACACTTTCCAAACTTCAATAACGCGAGGCCGACTACGGCTCTCGTACTAATCCTATCTCCGTCATACTAAAAGTTCACAACCTTATAACTCCATATTTCGTAACCAAGCTTCCATGTCAACAACACATCACAACAAACGTTAGTCGCAATATATATATACACATAACAATTAATTCACAAATAAATCATATAGCCACATTTCATATAATACACAAGCTTCCATATATCCTAAGTTCACACGTTTAGCCAACGTTAACCATTTTAACTATAACAATATATACATATATATCGACATCTCCAACTATATCTCATATTAGTCCAACCAAACTTACGAAACTACTTAACCTCAAAACAAAACAACCACATATTACCGTTTATTCCAAAAATCTTAACGAACCCATAATAACTACTAATTTAGCACCAAACCTCAAACGTCACATAATGCCAAGTTAACGAGCAAACCAAACATGAAATAAAATATATCCTACCGAGACCAAAGGTCTCGGCTCGATCCCAACGTGCCAAAATGGGTATGCCGAGACCAAAGGGTCTCGGCTTAGGCTCTCTTGAGCTTGGCCGTGCCACGCTAACGAACCAAACGCCCCTTTGGGGTCTCGGCTAGCAACCCAAACAAGAAAAACAACAACAACACGCAACTAAACCAATCCGAAACCAATCAAACCCAACTAATCTCAATCAAAAACATAACCCAAGTATTCAAAACCTCAAAACTATCACTAACACTAGTCCAACCCTCGAATTCGTGGGGTTTGACCCACGGTTCGACCCAAAACCGAGCACCAATTCGACCCAACATCACCTATTCGATACCAAACGTGACCAAGATGTTTAAAAACATAAAACCCATTAACTTTTATAACCCAAATCAAGAAACTTTCGGGTTTGACCCGTAAAAGTCAACCCTAACGAATTTAAAATTCGTTCTCTTTACCTTTTCTTGTAGATCTCTTAATTAGAAACAAAAATAGGGTGGTGGTGATGAAAAGTAGCGGCGGTGAGGGTTTGTTTAGGGTGTTGGAGTTCGTTTTTGAGCAAACAAATGGTGGTGAGTGGTTAAGGAGGTGTGGAAAGGTGGTTTTGAAGTGGTGGTGGTGTCGTGGTGATGGTGGTGGCGTGGGTGTAGGGTGGCGGCCGGCTAGACAAGAGAGAGGGAGAGAAAGAGATGAGATGATGATGATGAAATGAAATAAGAATTAGGTTTAGGGTTATTAGTTTAGGTAGTTTGGGTGTGAGGCAAAAATGGTCCCTCTAGTTATAAATCTCATAAACTAGTGAAATTGGGATACCCAAAACTTTTATTTTTCTTACATCTCTCCCGACACATATATTTTATAAGGTTTATAAAAATATCGGTCGCCACACCAAGTCGTTTAATAACCACCGTTCATAAGTAAAAACAATTCCTCGTAAATTAAATAGTTTGTTTAGTGAATAAAATCACTTCAAAACGTTTACCACTCACGGCTCATAAAATAAAACAATTACTCGAAATCACCGTAACTGTTATTTATAAAATACGCATCACGTTAGAGTTCCTAGTGCCAAGTCATATAGTGCCTACACGAAGTACTTATTTAGCCTAAATAATACGTAACGAAATGTACGTTTTCTCATAATTTCCAAACTTTTCACGAAATTCTCTCAAAACTCCATGTATTATCGATAACTCAATTTTTCACGTTTATAAAAATATAATGCGGTGAATTTAGAAAAGGTCCCAAAATTACCGGTTGTCACAGCCTCCCAGCCTCAGAAGAAACCCGTCCCGGGTTTCACTTAGAATTTCCCGATGACAATGGCGCAAAGAGACGAGGATACTTCCTCCGAAACTCATCTTCGCGCTCCCACGTGAATTCCGATCCATGACGAGAGTTCCAACGAACTTTAACGAGCGGAATTCGACTACGTTTCAAACGTTTGATCTCACGATCCAGAATCTCAATAGGTTCCTCAACAAAGTTCAATTTCTCATTAACACGAATTTCCTTCACAGGAATCACGACGGTTTCGTCCGAAAGACACTTCTTCAAATTACTAACGTGAAATACATCATGAACATTACTCAATTCCTGAGGTAACTCCAATCGATAAGCCACCGGTCTAATCCTATCTAGGATGGTAAACGGACCGATGTAGCGGGGTTAAGCTTCCCACGTTTGCCAAAACGTATCACACCTTTCCAAGGGGAGATCTTCAACATGACTCGGTCTCCTACTCGGAACTCTAGGGCTTACGTCTCTTATCGGCGTAACTTTTCTGACGGTCTCGAGCAGTCTGTAGACGTTCACGAATACGAACGATCTTCTCGGTAGTCTCCTGAATGAGCTCAGGGCCTGTAAGTTGACTCTCGCCAACTTCTGCCCAGCAGACAGGTGAACGGCATTTTCGGCCATACAACGCCTCAAATGGTGCGGCCTTAATGCTAGTATGATAGCTATTATTGTACGAAAACTCGGCTAAGGGTAGATGCTTCTCCCAGCCTTTTCCGAAATCAATCACGCAAGCACGA